>SJYC01136130.1:0-26724 GCA_006408675.1 Madoqua kirkii
CAAAATATAATCTGACACTATTTCCCCATCTATTTCCCATGAAGTGATGGGACCAGATGCCATGATCTTCGTTTTCTGAATGTTGAGCTTTAAGCCAACTTTTTCACTCTCCTCTTTCACTTTCATCAAGAGGCTTTTTAGTTCCTCTTCACTTTCTGCCATAAGGGTGGTGTCATCTGCATATCTGAGGTTATTGATATTTCTCTCAACAATCTTGATGCCCACTGTGCTTCTTCCAGTCAAGCGTTTCTCATGATGTACTCTGCGTAGAAGTTAAATAAGCAGGGTGACAATATACAGCGTTGATGGACTCCTTTTCCTATTTGGAACCAGTCTGTTGTTCCATGTCCAGTTCTAACTGTGGCTTCCTGACCTGCATATAGTTTTCTCAGGAGGCAGGTCAGATGGTCTGGTATTCCCATCTCTTCCAGAATTTTCCATTGTTTATTGTGATCCACACAGTGTTAGTATACCATATTTCTCTTCCTCTTTCTGACTTGCTTCACTCTGTAATAGGCTCTAGGTTTTTTCACCTCATTAGAAATGACTCAAGTGTTCCTTTTATGACAGAACAATCTTCCATTGTGTATATGTACCACAGCTTCTTTATCTATTCATGTGTTGATAGACGTCTAGATTGCTTCCGTGTTCTAGCTATTGTGAATGGTACTGTAATGAGCAGTGGGGTACATGTGTCTTTTTCAATTTCTCTAACCTGATATTTTTTTGATAAGCTTTATTTGTGGTAAATAATAACTATTAAAAAATTGATAAAACTTTTTCAGAGTATCTTTCTTTTTAGAGTATGATTTAACTCTGATGCTATATATGTATATATATATATATAAACATAGATAGAAA
Source organism: Madoqua kirkii (assembly GCA_006408675.1). Taxonomy (NCBI): domain Eukaryota; kingdom Metazoa; phylum Chordata; class Mammalia; order Artiodactyla; family Bovidae; genus Madoqua; species Madoqua kirkii. Next base: position 862 of record SJYC01136130.1, read on the forward strand.
ATTATCATTTACCAGTAATTTCAAGAACTAAAAAATTATTATTAGTATTGACTCTAGATGTCTGATCTAGTGTAGTTTAATTTCACTCCATTTTATTCCATATTCTAAATGTAAATTATGCTTTCAGGTATAATTTTGAACGTCTTTTTCAGACTTACTGAAGACTTTGAAATGTTGCTCTTTACAGATTAATTTTATCAGAAATCAATTTTTATCTGTCAACTTTATTGGGTTTTTCAGGATTGCATTACTTATTGTTTCGTTTTACCTTTTGTTGAGAGTTCATTTTCAGCAAGAGATTTTGGATTTTTTTTCTCTTTTCTTCTGTTTGGCGTTTTGAAATTATGTAGCTTATCCATCTAGTCAAGGCTAAGGTTTTTCCTGTGGTCATGTATGGATGTGAGAGTTGGACTAGAACTAAAAAATTATTATTAGTATTGACTCTAGATGTCTGATCTAGTGTAGTTTAATTTCACTCCATTTTATTCCATATTCTAAATGTAAATTATGCTTTCAGGTATAATTTTGAACGTCTTTTTCAGACTTACTGAAGACTTTGAAATGTTGCTCTTTACAGATTAATTTTATCAGAAATCAATTTTTATCTGTCAACTTTATTGGGTTTTTCAGGATTGCATTACTTATTGTTTCGTTTTACCTTTTGTTGAGAGTTCATTTTCAGCAAGAGATTTTGGATTTTTTTTCTCTTTTCTTCTGTTTGGCGTTTTGAAATTATGTAGCTTATCCATCTAGTCAAGGCTAAGGTTTTTCCTGTGGTCATGTATGGATGTGAGAGTTGGACTGTGAAGGCTGAGCGCGAAAGAATTGATGCTTTTGAACTTTGGTGTTGGAGAAGACTCTTGAGAGTCCCTTGGACTGCAAGGAGATCCAGCCAGTCCACTGTGAAGGAGATCAACCCCGGGATTTCTTTGGAAGGAATGATGCTGAAGCTGAAACTCCAGTACTTTGGCCACCTCATGAGAAGAGTTGACTCATTGGAAAAGACTCGGATGCTGGGAGGGATTGAGGGCAGGAGGAGAAGGGGACGACCGAGGATGAGATGGCTGGATGGCATCACGGACTCGATGGGCGTGAGTCTGAGTGAACGCCGAGAGATGATAATGAACAGAGAGGCCTGGCGTGTTGCGGTTCATGGAGTCGCAAAGAGTTGTACATGACTGAGTGACTGAACTGAACTAAAGGAATCACAGCCTTAAGACATGTTTGAGCGAGTGACTGCTGAATCACTCAGTCATGTCCAACTCTTTGTGTCCCCATGAACTGTGCCCACCAGGCTGCTCTGTCCATGGAATTTTACAGGCAAGAGTACTGGAGTGGGCTGACATTACTTCCTCCAGGGAATGTCCCAATCCAGGGAGATACGTTTAGTAGTATTTACTTATTTTCCCTTCTTTTATTCACTGACAGAAGTGGAAATACTGACTTTGTTTTTAAGTTAACCTGAGGTGCTCATAATCCTAACAAGCAAATTATCATACCAACCAATAATTTGTCTATCCCTCCTGTGATATATGAAGCCAACTGTCCTTTTTCGCTTTCTTCATGTTTATAGTTATTCTGATTTTAAATAAAGGGAACATCAAAGCTAGAAATAACTTGCTGTACTGTGCCAGTTGTTTGGGCTGAGTTTCAAAACTGCTTCAGAATCAGATCGAAAAAGCAATTTGCAGTTATTGAAAATAAGTACAATATACCTTGACAATATAATAGGTAACCTAAACTTTTACAAAGGATCATTCTATGTCCTATTGCCTTTAAATTTATGATTTTGAGGAATCATCAAGAATTTGTATGTAGCATGAATGACATTTTAATCTATGCTGATTTATTTATTTAGATTAGAAAGTGTTATGTTTTCTAGTTTTGTGGATAACTTCTCAATAACATTGCTTGTGTAATCATATGTACTAGTATGTATAGTATATCAGAAACCTCATATTTTGGTGTGAACTATTTCTGTGACATATATCTTATTTCTTATTTTTCTTTTGGAAAAGTTAAAATGACATACAAATTAATGTACTTAAATTTACAAAATGTGTTATAGGAGCCAGAAAACTGGTGCCTCTCACTTTGGCCTATACAGACATGACTGGAGATTGAAATGCTATGAGGAACTGATATTCTTTGAGAAGACTCAGCTTATGCTTCTATCTGTCATTAGTGTTTATGGGATAAGTGTATTCAGCTATTCATGAATTCTGATGTTTGTTCCACAGTAAGAACCACCTAGTCAAATACCTTACCTTTATGACTAAGGAAAACAAGGATCAGACTTGTGACATTTTGGAACACATTCTTAAGATGATAAAAAATTTATAAGTAAATGGATCCAATTCTTTGACATTAAGCATTCTAAAACTGGACACTTAAACTGTAAAACTCCTACATTAACAGTTTGAAAGTATATTCAAGTTTAAGAACTGTGATAATATTTTAACCTAATTATTTCTTATATAATAGATTAGCCTGTAATTGGATTACTCCCACCAGATAATTCAGTTTTAAGAAAGCATAGTTTAGCAATGGACTGGAATATAGAAAGGCTGCTTCTATGTACTGTTCTGCTTGAGTGCATGCTGTATGTTTGATTGTAACACCAAGGACTGCAGCCCTCCAGGCTCCTCTGTCCGTGGAAATTTCCAGCAAGAATACTGAAGTGAGTTGCCACTTCCTCCTCTGGGGGATCTTCCCGACCTAGGGATCAAACCCAATTCTCCTGTGTCCCCCTTGCATTGGCAGGCAGATTCTTTACCACTGAACCACCTGAGAACTTCATTCATTACTTCCAACAGCGCTGATCTATGCAAAACAAATTACACACCCTCATTATCCTAAACAAATGTCAGCCATGAAGTCTCCTGAATAACATCATTTAGCTTTGTTAGTGAAATTAGATGTGACAGCAATGCAGATTTCCCTTACCAAGCAATAAGTAATAGCTTGCTTTATTGTGGTTAGGCTGTGTGACTTCAAAAAACAAAAGTTAAAAATATTCCATCGAATGGTTATTTTTTACATTATATAGATGTTCTGAAATAAAGGTTTGAGTCAGTACTTTTTATACATATCAGAGGACGGGATGTAAACCAAATTTCCACTTGAAGGTGGAAGATTAACTATATTAATTTAGACCCACAAAATTTGTTTTTTAAGTGTGAATGAGTGTTATCCAGTTTTTATGTTTCTTTCTGTAAAAATGAGATTTCTCATTTTAAAATCTTCTGCTCTTGAATATGTGCCTTTCTCCTTTTCAGAGAATTCATGTGGTTTGCATCATTTCTCAGACAGGACACTTGGTGTCTCTTTCTGTCATCTGGACTGGTGTGAGTCCTGACCTTTTGTAAGGTCTGTCTAGACACAGGACTCTTACAGAAAAGTACACTCCAGCTAGCTCTGTAGAGACACACAGTGATGTTCTTTCTGTTCTTCTTGGTCACATTTCTGTCTTATATCAGAAAATTTTGGTTCATATTCTGATCCAAAGAAGTGATATTTATTATCTTATCAGTTATTTTATTTTTTACTACAAAAGTACATTTAATTATACTTACAAAGTTAGTTGCTTACCTTTTTTCTGTATTGCAGTTTAATTCTATAATTTCTTTTTTATGTTTTCCCTTGTGTACAGGAATAATAATAGTTATATTTACATTTGTTAGATGTAGCAACTAAACACACACATATAATTTATTCTTCACAACAGTTTTTTGAAATAGATGTTATTATGTCTCCGATTAGAAAGACAAGATAGGAAAAGGATGACTAACCACTCCTAGGATACAGACCAAGTAAATGGTAAATGAAGGATTCATACTCAAGCAGCCTAATTTCAGAGTTCGTATCTTTTAAAATTTATTTTATATCTCACATAACATTTTTACTACCTTCTTCATTAAAATTCTATGTAATATAAAATAAAACAAAGTACTTGTTCCAAACAACTGATGGCGTACTTCAGTTCAGTTCAGTCGCTTAGTCGTGTCTGACTCTTTGTGACCCCATGGACTGCAGCTTGCCAGGCTTCCCTGTCCATCACCACCTCCTGGAGCAGGCTCAAGCTCATGTCCATTGAGTCGGTGATGGCAGTGGCACCGCACATCCTCTGTCTGCCAGGAATGCGTCGCGATCCATTAGGTCTGCTGACCCTGGGACATCAGTGGCAGAGCAGTTGCAGCTGGTGCCCCTGGGCTTCCAGTCTGCGGCAGTCTTCCTGTCTGACTGCTGCCTGCAGACATTAAACTGCAGCTCGGTGGTGAACATTCTCTGACTCTAAATGACTATTGCTTGCACATGTGAGTAGAAATAGGATGTTAAAATTATTTTGCCTCTTTATTATTATGATTGTTTATTTTTATATTCCTGTTCATCATGAGGCATGATATTCTGACCTACCAAGGCACAAAGTCAGGTCCGTGTGGCAGTGCTCCATTATCAAATGGAAGTGGGGATGAAGGAGACAGGGCCTGAGCAGGGCTGAGGGAAAAGGAGCTTGTGTGAGGAAGTAGCTCACAGGTCCATGACTCCAACTCATATGTCACGTTCTTGAGCCCAGTAAAGACAGTACTGCGGCATATAAAGAGACCACCCAAAGCTGACAGCTGTGGCCATCTAGTTTCTGTCTGGGGATACCTCTAAAGGACAGGGCTAAATGGAGACCCACCAGGAGACTTAGAATAGAGCAGGACCAAGTGCACATCTCAGCCCAGCAGTGCCTGTGAGCTATTATTCTGCACCCTGTTGCCAGGCAACAAGTCCTGTTCAGCCATTTGCAATGGGCTCCTCCCCCCAAGGAAGCAACTGTCAGTTAGTGACCGTTAGTGGGGACATTCAGGAAAGGTCAGTGGAGCAGGGATCGTCAGGTGGACAGTGAGTTAAGACTCAGTCCTGGCCTCCCCCGACCAGGGTGCTCCAGTTCATCCAGCCTCAGACCAGCGGTGATCTGGGGGCCCAGGGGACATGTGGGAGGCTGTGTCCTGTGATCTCCAGAGCCCTCACTGTGGCCCCTACTGGCCGGGCCCAGGCCTGGAGGAGGCAGTGACCCTGTCCCCGCCTCTGCCACCTCCTGGCAGCACCGTCCACCTGGGATGCCATCTGCAAGGCCTGCTCCCACACCCCCCACCACATGGCTGGCCTGAGGAGCCCGAGGGCCAGCTGGGTTTGGCGCCTGGGGCTCCCTCAGCGCTGATGGCTGAGCAGGGTCTGAGGACCCAGCCCTGAGGGCACTGCCAGCTGAGCTCTGACTCAGCCAGGACCGGACCCTGGAGGGTAAGTCGTACCTCAGGACCTGCCGTTTCTTGTCAGAACAGAGACTAACACTCATGAGAGATTTGCGGGAACACTTACCTGACCGTGACCTGACCCCCAGAACAAGGGCTCTGACACCAAGATGTTTCAGCAGCTCCCCACGCCCCTGCCTCAGCTTCCTAGGAAAGGGCTTCACTGAGAGCTTGCAGGGAGTTTGGGGTTTTAAGGCATGAGCCACTCCTCCTTGCAGGGCCCTCAGTCCCTCTTTTTGGGCTCCACGCCTTGACCTTCTGTTCCTGTTTAGCCTCCCTGTATGTTGGGCATCTGGACTTGTTTTTCAGTAAAAGGCAGAGCTGCAGTCAGGGTAATTGCCTGTTTGCTTTTCCCTATAAGGACGAATGCCAAATGACCAGCTCGATACCAATTCATGAAATGTGGCCACTGGTGTGGTGGAATGATCAGGGCACAATCTTAAGATTCATGAAAAAAGAGTCTTGAAGATGGAGTGTAGAGAGATGCCTTTGGTAACAGGATAGGAAGATATTTGTGTTTCACATGAATTAGTAAAAACAAAACTAAAGCAAACATACTGGAAAAGGGACCCTAGCAATCAGGTGACTAAGCCGGCCTCTACTATGAATGTCCGTCAGCATCCTGCGCAGCCTCCTCTGCCTTTGCTCAGTGACTCATGAACAAAGCAGTCCTGGTGACAAGGACGGGATCAGCGTGAGCTTAGCAATGCTGAATTCCACCCCCGAGGCTGGCCTGGCTGTAGGCACTGTTGTGTCCATACCCCAACAATGGAGCCTGACCCTGACTTCTCTGAGGTGATCAGCCAGCTACCTGGCGGCAGGCTGACTACATTAAATCCCTTTCTTTATCGAACTGGGTAACATTTCGCTTTTACTAGAAAATACACTTACTCAGAAAATGAATTTGCTTTCCTTTTCCACAGTGTTCCCCCCCAGACTACCAAGACTGCTTTATCCACCGTCATGGTTTCCCACACAGCCTTGCTTCTGAACTAAGGCCTGCAGAATTCCCTTTCTAGTGTGTTTCTACATCGGGTAGGCTGCAAGAGCTACACTCCTGTGAAACTTCAAGGAGACCTTGAAAGAACTATTTTATAGTGCACACACACACACACACCCCTCCTAATGACCTAGTTACACACTCATCTTTGCACTGCTGTGTAGGAATTTTTAACAAGTAATGAAATGGATTTAATGAATCAGGCCTAAGCAGTCAATTTTATTAAAAGGTATATCATCTTGGGTGGGCCAAATTTAATCAATAAAAGGCCTTTAAAGGAGGGTGTGTGCGTGTTAGTCGCTAAGACGTGTCTGAGTCTTTTTGGACCCCGTGGATGGAAGCCCACCAGGCTCCTCTGTTCATGGGCTTTTCCAGGCAAGAATCCTGAAGCAGATTCCCATTCCCTTTTCCAGGGGATCTTCCTGACGCAGCAATCAAACCCAGGTCTCCTGCATCAGCAGGCGACTTCCTTAGCACTGAGCCACATGGGAAATTGTGTTTAAAAAGGATAGACCCTTTCTATGTCCAGAGATTCCAGGCTTCAGTTCATATAGTTTCCAGTCATGATTTTTAGCTCCTGACTGTATGCTTGCCAAGTTCTCTTCTTTAATCAGCCACCAGAAATGGGTGAACAAATCCTTTGTAAAAAGTACTGCTTCTTTTATTGAATTTCTGTGCACAAAAGTAATTCATGTTATTAGAGATTATTTTTAACTCCACAAGAAGAACTTTTTATTAATTACATTTCATTTTTAATTATAATCTTTACAACTGATGGACCAGTGTTGTCACATGATTATTAAGTAAGCACCATCATTTATGTTAGGTATCACTCTTCCTGTTGTACAGTTTTGTGGGTTTTGACAAATGCATCATGCCATGTGTCCACCATTGTAATACTGTATAGATAGTTTTAGGACCCTAAGGATGCCTGGGCTCCACTTATTCATCCCTCTTTCTCCTCCCCTTCCACCAAACTCTTCCAGCAAACTTCTGGCAATCCCTGATCTTTTCAGCACCTGCAGAGCTTTGCCTTTTCCAGAATGTCATGTAGGTGAAAGCATCCCTTTTTATTCAGGATTTTGAGAATGACTTCTTTCACTTAGTAATAGCTCTTTAAAACTTCTCCACCTCTTTCAAGGCTCAGTAACCCGTTTCCTTTACTTACGAAATAATTGTCTATTGTATGAATGCATCACAGTTTATTCATTTACTGAAGGACAACTTGATTTCTTCCAATTTTTGGCAAGTATGAATAAAGTTGCTCTGAATGTCTGTGTGGAAGCTTTCATGTTTTCAATATATTTGGATACTTAACTAGGAGTGTGATTACTGTATTAGATGATAGGTAGCCTATATTTAGCTTCATAAGAAGCCTATAAAGTACTTGTACTGTTTTACATTCCAATAACAGTTAATATTGAGTTCCTGTTGCTCTGTATCTTCACCAATACTGGGATTTTCTCTTTATTGGAATTTAGTCACTGTGATAATTGATGTAGTGTCATCTCCTTTTAAAAGGAATGACTTTTTCATTCTTTCTTACTTTACTTTAGACCTTATTTTTGTATTTATTTATGTAGTAGTGTAGCTGTATTGTAATACCTGAAAACTTTCATCCTAGAACCAGGTTTCTTAGATTCAAATTCTAACTCTACCTTTTACTCCTTGGTGACATAGGTTAGCTATTTAACACATGCTTCAGTTACTTCTCTGGTGGCTGAGATGATAAAGCGTCTGTCTACAATGCGGTAGACCCAGGTTCTATCCCTGTGTTGGGAAGATCCCCTGAGACGGAAATGGCAGTCCACTCCAGTTTATGGGTTTCCACAGTAAAGAGCTCTGATGCTAAAGATTCCGCTTGCAGTGCATGAGACCTGCGTTTGTATCCTGGATCTGGAAGATACCCTGGAGAAGGGAATGGCAACCCACTCCAGTATTCTTTGGTGAATCCAGTGTACAGAGGTTTTAGTCCATGATTCACAAGAGTTGGACAGGAATAAGTGACTTTCACTTTTCAGGAGCCTTAATGATAATATATACCTCACAGAGTTGTTATAGTAATTAGGTAGGTGAAGTCGCTCAGGTGTCCGAATCTTTGTGACCCCGTGGACTGTAACCTACTAGGCTTCTCTGTCCATGAGATTCTCCAGAGAAGAATACTGGAGTGTATTGCCATTTCCTTCTCCAGGGGATCTTCCCGACCCAGGGATCGAACTCGAGTCTCCCCCATTGGAGGCAGACACTTTAACCTCTGAGCCACCAGGGAAGCCCTTAGATTATTATGGAACATATAAATAGTAGTGAGTATCTGGCCTGTACTTAACTCTTTTATTATTTAATTGTATAAAATAACTTCATTTTTTGTCAAGAGGAAGCCATTTAGAATGTAAATAATTCCAAATATAGGTAGAATAATGATAATTATTTTAATTTTAAATGAATGTAAGGAAAACTTGCACATAAGGATAACATTCCTCCATTGCTGCAGCATTACCATATTCAGCTATCACTACACTATTTAAATTGTAATTCAGTAACTTCACAGTTGTAGGTCTTTTCATAAACCTTCAATATTGAGAAGGGGAGCCTAAAGATTTCTGATTTACTTATTTGATGAATGAGAGAAGGATGCATTTCAGCCACCACTATTTTGTAATTTTGTTTTGTCATGACTTTGACTTGATGTAACTGAGTTTAGTGTAATAAATGAAATTGCGATTTCAAGATTTTGATCCTGTATTTATTGTTAACAATTCAGTAAACTGAATTCTTAAATTTCCCATTCTCTCTAGAAGATGCCATAGCTGCTGCTGCTGCTGTTGCTAAGTCGCTTCAGTCACGTCCGACGCTGTGCGACCTCATAGACGGCAGCCCATCAGGCTCCTCCGTCCCTGGGATTCTGCAGGCAAGAGTACTGGAGTGGGTTGCCATTTCCTTCTCCAATGCAAAAACTGGAAAAGGGAAGTCGCTCGGTCGTGTCCGACCCCTAGCGACCTCACGGACTGCAGACTACCAGGCTCCTGCATCCATGGGATCTTCCAGGCAAGAGTACTGGAGTGGGAGGCCAGTGCCTTCTCCAGATGCCATAGCTAAGCATCTTAAATTCAGTATATAAACAGATTGTTCCTGGTAATCTGGTTAATCTACCACAACTGAATAGCCTGTGCCTTGACCCTAAGAGGGCACAAAGTTCAGAGAATTAATTATTACATAGAGTATGCCTTCTGTTTTAATTTTCTTTCTTTTTTCTTTCTTTTAGTTTTACTTTAATTTATTATTTTTTAATTATCTAATGGAGAGTAACTCTAAGACACTTATGCAAGGGACTGGCTTATGTTTCATGGCCTTGAAAAATGTTGCCACCTCAGTTAAATTAATGGTCTGACAGCATGACCATTTTGGGAGAACGGTCAGCAGTTATATGTCCTAAATCTGGCCAGTTTCATATGAGGCTTGTTCAGACATTACAGGACTTCCTCAGTGGTCCAGTGGTTAGGATTCTGAACTTTCACAGCCCAGGCCCAGGATTCCATCCTTGGTCAAGAAGCTAAGATCCAGCAAGCCAGAAGGTGTGGCAAAAAAGAAAAGAAAACAACCCCACCTCCCTTCTGAAACACTGTTAAACCTCAGAACTAAGTTATGCTTGTCATGGACCTCATATTTAGGAGTTTTTCTATCACATCAAAATTTTCATTGGCACTACCAAGTTTTAGAGCTAATGGATATTTTTTTTTACTATTTATATATTTACCACATATGTAGTTTTGCTATATATATCATAAATGGCTTAACTTTTGCATAGAATTTGCCCTGTGAATTATCAGCCATATCATGGCACTGAGTAATGCTGTGTTTCTTCAATAATGTTATTTTTGGTTGTGGAATGTGGGGCATAATTTTTCTCCCACATTCAAGAGGTAATACCTTATAAAGTCTCCATTCCTAAAAATGTTAATGAACAGAGGACATTTTGCAATCCTATGCAATTAGATTTTATAGAATAATTATTATATTTTTAACGTTGATATTTTATAAATCTGGGGACTTTCCTACTATGCTGAGGAATAGCACTGAAAAAAACAAAAGGAATAAAAAAATAATTCCCTGTACTACTCTGGGCTCTTATATTGGCAGTGAGAAGCACATTTCTAAGAAAAGTTAATTTCAACAACAATAATAACTTTAAGGTAAATATTTCCCTTAAACTTGCCTATCATATGACCATACAAAAAGTAGAGATTAAATAAAGTGTCAGATATTTTATCTGATTGGTCAGAGCCAAAGGGCCAGTGATTCTTTTTTTAATATTAAACTAATATATAAAATAGGGTGAAACATGCTTTTGTGGTTTATAAGTCAAAGCCATCTCTAAAATATTATATTTATCTATTAAATTTTATTTTTTATGATATACTTTCCAGTTTATTTTTTAAATTTATTTATTTTAATTGGAGTCTAATTACTTTACAGTATTGACGTGGTTTCCTCATACATTGACATGAATCAGCCATAGGTTTACATGTGTTTCCCATCCTGAACCTCCTCTCCCACCTCCCTCCCCATTCCATCCCTCTGGGTCATCCCAGTGCACCAGCTCTGAGCATCCTGTCTCATGCATCAACCTGGACTGGCGGTCTGTTTCACATATGATAATATACATATTTCAATGTTATTCTCTCAGATCATTTCCTCCCCACCCCCTACCCCCTGCCTTCCCCCACAGAGTCCAAAAGACTGTTCTATACATCTGTGTCTCTTTTGCTGTCTCTCATATAGGGTTATCATTACCATCTTTCTAAATTCCATATATATGCATTAGTATGCTGTATGGTGTTTTTCTTTCTGGCTGAATTCACTGTGTATAAAAGGCTGCAGTGTCATCCACCTCATTAGAACTGATTCAAATGCATTCTTTTAAATGGCTGAGTAATATTCCATTGTGTACATGTACCACCGCTTTCTTATCCACTCGTCTGCTGATGGACATCTACGTTACTTCCATGGCCCGGCTATTATAAACAGTGCTGCTGTGAACACAAGAGTAGACATGTCTCTTTCATTTCTGATTTCCTTGATGTGTATGCCCAGCAGTGGGACTGCTGAGTCATATGGCAGTTCTGGTTCCAGTTTTTTAAGGAATCTCCACTCTGTTCTCCATAGTAGTGTACCAGTTTGCATTCCCCCCAACAGTCTAAGAGAGTTCCCTTTTCTCCACACCCTCTCCAGCATTTACTGTTTGTAGATTTTTGGATAGCGGCCACTCTGACTGCATGAGATGGTGCTCCCTTATGGTTTTGATTTGCTTTCTCTGATAATGAGTGAGGTTGAGCATCCTTTCATGTGTTTGTTAGTCATCTGTATATCTTCTTTGGAGAACTGTTTAGTTCTTTGGCCCATTTTTTAATTGGGTCATTTGTTTTTCTGGAATTGAGCTGTAGGACAGGAGATGCTTGTATATTTTGGGGATTATCTGTTTGTCCATTGCTTCATTTGCTATTCTTTTCTCCCATTCTGAAGATTCTCTTTTCACTTTGCTAATCAGTTCCTGGGTTGTACGAAAGCTTTTAAGTTTAATTAGGTCCCATTTGTTTATGTTTGTTTTTACTTCCATTACTCTGGGACGTTGGTCATAGAGGATCCTGGTATGACTTTATGTGGGAATGTTTTGGCTATTTTTGTGTATGGTGTTAGAAAGTGTTCTAGTTTCATCCTTTTACAACTGGTTGACTTATTTTCCCAGCACCACTTGTTACAGAGTTTGTCTTTTCTCCATTGTTATTCTTGCCTCTTTTGTCAAAGATAAGGTTCCCATATGTGTGTGGATTTATCTCTGGACTTTCTATTTTGTTCCATTGATCTATATTTCTCTTAAAATTTCAAACCCTAGCTTTCAAACAATATTGAAAACAGGGAGATTAAAAAAATTACCAACACCTTTTTGGGTATTTTCTTTATTTAAAAGATAGCAAGTGGTAGTTTATTTTTTTAAATAAATTGTGTACAATTTACAAATATTTTTCATATATACTATTCTTGGGCATTTACTTACAATGGGAAATATTGAGAGCACTTCACGATATTCTACAATGACATTTTTAAGTTTATTTTCCAGTCTATTCTGATCTATTGTGTACATCTGTTTTTGTGCACATTAAGGAAAATGTCAAAATGGTTTAGTATTATATTTTCATTAAAAAAGGTAAGCTTACATAAAGGAACAACTGTGAAAAAGATCAAATAGTATCAATTTTCTGTTTCATTGCCCTCCAGAGCAACCTGTCGAATTAAATAATTGCAATTGCAAATGATCAATCAGCTGAGACATATTAAAAACTCTTAATATTGCTAACAAAAGAAGATACAGTTGGCCAACAAAATGGCCAGAGATGTATTGATCTTAGTTTTAAAATCATTACTTGCTCAATGACAGATATAAATATTCAACTCTTTCATTAAGTTTATTGAATAAATACTTATGGTCTTCCCAGTGCTCATGTATAGTTTGAGACCTGGACTGTAAAGAGGGAAGCATGCCAAAGAAGTGATACCTTCGAACTGTGGTGCTGGAGAAGACTCCTGGAAGTCCCTTGGACAGCAAGGAGATAAAACCAACGAATCTTAAGGGAGATCAACCCTGAATTTTCACTGAAAGGACTGATGCTGAAGCTAAAGCTCAAGCACTAATGTTTTGGTCATCTGATGTGAATAGACAACTCATTGAAAAAGTCCCTGATGCTGGGAAAGATTGAGAGCAGCAGGAGAAGAGGACATCAGAAGATGAGATGGCTGGACACAATCACCGATGCAATGGACATGGGCAACTTGGGAAAAGTCTGGGAGATTGTAAGGGACAGGGAAGCCTGGGGTGCTGCAGTCCATGGGGGTCACAAAGAGTTGGATATGACTGGGCGACTGAACAACAACAGTGAATATTTATGTAGCAGCCAACAGGTGTTAGGCACTAATCATTTGGGATCTAGAGTGAGGCATTTTAATAGCATAATGAAGGGTGGCGTATCTAAAAATGTTACCTTGAGCAGGCCTCAAAGGAAAGTAAATGAATAAGCCAAGCCATGGGGAGGAACTCGGCAGGCAGAGAAGATGCCTAAAGCAAAGGGTCCCCTCTGTGGACTGTGCCTGCCAGGAACAGTGAGGAAGTCAAGGAAGTGGACAGAAAGTGAGGTGTTAGGTGGTGAATTTGCAGGAGTCAACAAGAGCACACATGGTCTGACCTAACTGTGTGTGTGTGTGTGTTTAGATCTGTTTAATCAGAAAGGGGGTAGGAAAATGAACAAGCTGTATATGTGTGTATGTTCTTATTCTTGCCTACTTACAGTGCTAAATCTTTATCTGATCCTTGGACTTTCCTGATAGCTCAGTTGGTAAAGAATCCACCAGCAATGCAGGAGACCCCAGTTGGATTCCTGGGTTGAGAACATCTGCTGGAGAGCGGATAGGCTACCCACCCCTGTATTCTTGGACTTTCCTTGTGGCTCATTTGGTAAAGAATCCACGTGCAATGCGGGAAACCTGGATTCAATCCCTCCGTTAGGAACATCCCCTGGAGAAGGGAAAGGCTACCCACTCCAGTATTCTGGCTTAATGAATTCCATTGTCTGTATAGCCCATGAGGTGACAAAGAGTTTGACATGAATGAGCCACATTTACTTTCAATTTGATTTAGTTAAAGAACTCTCTGTGTTAGAAATTTTCTCTTTAACATGTGGAGATATGGTCTTCAGATTCTGTTTTGTTTTCTTTTTTTCTGCCTCCTAAACACATCCTCTTACTACCTGCCTAAACAGTCCTTCTAGGATCTCAGGGAGGCCAATGAGAAGTGCTAAAGAATGCCTTCAAGGCAGCATGGTGTAGACAGGGTGTGAAAATTGGCCCCAGACGTATCTGGATTTGAATCCCAGTGTCACTACTAGTTAGCTAACATGACACCTACTCACAGAGCCATACAAATATTTCAGATGATCATAGGTTTCATTGTCTATGAAATGAGTGTGGTAATTTCATGTATGTAAAGATGGGCTTCCCAGATGGTACAGAGGTAAAGAAGTGGCCTTTCAATGTAGAAGAGGCAAGAGACTCAAGTTCAGTCTCTAGGCTGGGAAGATCCCCTGGAGAAGAAAATAATTGCCCACTCCAGTAATCTTGCCTGGAGAAATCTATGGACAGAGGAGCCTTGTGGGCTACACTCCATGGGACTGCAAAGAGATGGACCCTACGGGCACACAGTTAAAAAGGAAGCCAGCCTAGAATCGCCAAATGTATAGATAATATCAATTCTTATCTTCTCCTTACCTTAATTAGAGATAAAGGGCATCAGGTGATTTGACCAACCTGCTTTGGGGAAATTGATGGAGAAAAAGCGCATGTGTGGGACTGCCCCGTGGGCAAAGCCCCCTTGCTGGAGGAGAGCTGAGGTGTGTGGTCTTATCCTTTGCAGGGTTTGTGATTCAAGGACTGAAAAGAGCTAATGTAAGGGCAGATTTGATTCAGGATTGGTGGAGGTGGAGGTGGGGTGGGTGGTCACATTCTGAAGGTTGAACTAGCAGATGTGAAAAGGCAAGTGAAAGAAAGTGAGCGATTAATCATGATTATCAGCTTTTTGTCAAGAAAAACCTGTAAGGGGTCTATGGGACTCTGAAGTGAGGCAGATTGCAACAAAGAAAGATCCCTTCTCTGAAGTTGATGGCACCCTTGAATATGACTCACTGGTTCCAGGCAGAAGATTTGGGAGCCCCAACACATTGGCATTTAAATAGGAAACCAAAACGCATGAATTGTGTATAGAACAAGATGAAGTCATTTTCATTTTCTATTTACTTAGGTTGTAATACTGTAAGAGTATCTAAGGGTGTTTTTCATTTCAAGAAAAACAATAATATTCTAACAGACATATCCATGAAGAATAGTATTACGGGAACGAGAGGAAAGTGAAACTAACACAGGATATTATTTGAATAATAACTTGTAAATTTTATGTAAGCACACTTTCTCTAGATGCCTTGGACTATTAACTTTTTCTCTTTTCACCTTCTTTGCACTTATGTTTCTAACATGAGCCACTGACAGGATTGAGTTTGCTGTTGTTTAGTTGCTAAGTCGTGTCCAACTCTTTGCGACCCAAGGACTGTAGCCCACCAGGCCTTTCTGTTCATGGGATATCCCAGGCAAGAATACTGGGGTGGGTTGTCTTTTCCTTCTCCAGGAGATCATCCTAACCCAGGGCTCAAACCCACATCTCCTGAATTGGCAGGTGGTCTCTTTACCTCTGATTTGCGAGGGAAGCCCTGAGAATGAGTTCAATGAGTAGTTCATTGGAATTGGAAGTCACACGAAAAACATACCAAAATAATAATAATAAGAAGAAGAAGATTTATAGGTATGTACACCATTGTCTGTAGATTATTTCACTTGTTATATTCATTGTAAATATAAACTATATAAATAGCTAAAGTAATTTAGATTCAAAGATGTTTTCGAGTCTTGTCTTAGTTTACTAGGACTGCCGTCACAGAACACCACAGACCCGGTTGTTTCAAAGACCGAACACTCTTCTCTCATCTTCCGGAGGCTGGGATTATGGTCGAGTTGGGTTTTCTTGAGCAGTCCATCCTTGGCTTTGAGATGACTGCCTTCTCCTTGGGTTCACACATGCTTTCTCTCTGGGTAGATACAGAGTTAAGACTGCAACAGAAAAGTGTAGGATGAGAATATTAAGTTCAGAACACTCACATGGCGAGTAAACAGTAAAACTGGGGTTTTCTTTCTCCCGGACTCCACAGTGCAAGCTGTGCTCGTGTAGTGTTTGACATCAGACTGAGGCCTGAGGCTAGAGGTAAGAGCAGGAGCGTACAGTGGGAAGGGAGCGGGGGTCACCTGAGCGGACAGTCTCCTGTAACGGAGATAGAGGAATGCTGATACTGGAGTTATTGCTTGGTTTGCTTTGAGTCAAATTACCTGTAGGCCATTGAAAATGTGATTATTTTTTGAATTAATATTTAACTTTTATTGAAGTATAGTTGATTTGCAGTGTTGTGTTAATTTCAGGTATACAGAAAAGTGATTCAGGTTTACATATATACACACACACACACATAGACACACAGACACACACACACACACACACACACATATATATGTTCATGCATATCTGTGGGCTTTCCTGGGCTTTCCTTTGGAAGTAAAGAATCCACCTGCCAGTGCATGAGATGAGGATTCAAGTCCTGGGTGGGGAAGGTGCCCTGGAGAAAGAAATGGTAACCACCGATAACCACTAGTTTGGTCTCTCTACGTATGAGTCTGCTTCTTTTTTGTTACAGTCACTAGTTTCTTGTGTTACTGATATTTCACACATAAGGGATGTCATTCAGTATCTGCCCTTCTCTGATTTATTTTACTGAGCATAATACCTTCCAAATCTATCCATGTTGCTACAAATGACATATTTTCATTTTTATGGTTGAGTATTATTCTATTGTATGTCTGTGAAATACACATACACACACAAACACACACACACATACACACATGTAACATCTTCTTTATCGATTTATTGGCTGACAAATACTTAGGGTACTTTCATATCTTAGTAACTGTAAATAATACTGCTTAGAACAGTGTTCTTCGTGTTCTTTTTTGATACAGTGGTTTTGGTTTTCTTCAAATATATACTCAGGAGTAGAACTGCTAGATCATATGGTGTCTCTATTTTTATTTTGTTGAGGAACCTTTATACTGTTTTCTGTAGTGTCTGTTGCAATTTACATACCCACCAACAGTGTGGGAGGGTTCACTTTTCTCAGTATCCTCACCAACATCTGTTTTGTGTATACCTCATTGTTTGTTTGTTGTTTTTTAAATGTGCATTTCCCTGATGATTAATGATGCTGAGCATCTTTTCATGTGTTGCTATTGAGTATTTTTAAACTGATATGTACGGTATAAATCTTAACGCCTATGCACTTTCTTTTCTGTTTCACCCACTTTGATGTGGGTCTAGGCCCGTTTCCTTTAACAAGAGTTGATACAGAGTGATGAGGGCTTACACCTGACAGATGTCTTGGAAATAACACTATGTAATGCCCACAGTTAAGCCTGAAAAGGCCATGAGCCACTCAGGTCAATCTCCTGTTGGAGCCCTCCACCACCCCCAGTGACCTCTGCAGTTCTGCCCTGAAAGAGGAAGCCCAGGACTCGTGAGGAGGCTTCCTGAAGCCTTGACAACAAACCCAGCTTTAGCTGCAGACTTGGCAGTGACGTCACCTCCAGAGGAGTCCAGCTCCTAGTGTTAGTATCAACCCCAACTGGTGAGTCTCCTTTCCTGAGACCCCAACATCCTAGAGCAGAAATAGCCATCCTGACTGCACCGTCTGAATTCCTCACCTTGGGACCAAAGTGGATGTCACATGCCATGACATCCAGGTTAATTTATAAAAATATTTTATATTAAAAGCAACAAGAAGAACACACTTGTGGAAAAATCACAGGTTACAACAGAACATACATTAAAATCTGTTTCCTTCCTTCCCTATTCTGTAGCCTTCTAGATGCTTTCTCTGGAAGTAATGTTATTTTTTCCAGGCTTCGTAATGGAACTATTAGATAGTGCTGAGACTCTGACATGCATGTTTCTAAGAGCTCTACCTGCATCTACGCATTTGCTCTTCGTTCACCAGGAGTTCTCAGGGTGTAGCTGGAAGGGAAGTCTTCTGTTTCATTCTGATTTCCTTCCAAAACTGGGTGTCTGAAGTGATGTCTTTTACTCTTTTTTGAATTATATTCCTCCAGTATATTTCAAAATACAGTCCGTAGGGATTTGCCTGGCAGTCTAGTGTTTAGAATTTCCCCTTCCAAAGTAAGAGGAGTGGTTGTGAGTACAATCTCTAGTCAGGAACTAAGATCCCACATGCCTGGGAGCCAAAAATCTGAAAACATAAAAAACACCTAAGCAATATTGTAAAAATTCAATACATACTTTAAAAATCTTATTAAGAAAGAAATAGATTCCCTAATTCTGTTTTTAAATTTTATTCCTGAGTTTCTTTACTTACACACACACACACACACACACACACACACACACACACACACACACACACACACAGAGTTTCCATCAAGCCGGGAAGCACTAAAATTTAGAATAACAATATTACCTGTTATTTCCACCCTTGGTTCATATCTCAGTTGGGTAATTTTTGGAAATAATTTGACACCATCTTAATTATTGTTTCACTTCATCAAGGACCCACTTAATCTGTTAGTTCAGATATTTGGAGGTGAGATGAGTCAGCAATCAAGAGCTTCCCTAGTGGCTCATGCAATAAAGAATCTACCTTCAGTGCAAGAGACACAGGTTCAGTCCCTGGGTTGGAAAGACCCCTGAGGAGGGGAATGGCTACCCACTGCAGTATTCTTGCCTGGAGAATCCCATGGAAGGAGGAACCAGGTGGGCTCAAGTCCATGGGTTTCAAAGAATCAGATGCTATTGAACACAGAGGTACATACACACAATACAAGATTCCATAAGTTATAAAGGCACCTACTTTGTTTTAAATGGGGTAACTTTTGGAGAAGGAAATGGCAACCCTCTCCAGTATTCTTGCCTGGAATATCCCAATGGACGGAGGAGCCTGGTAGGCTAGAGTCCATGTGGTCGCAAAGAGTTGAACCTGACTGAGTGACTTCACTTCACTTTTTCATCTTTCTCTTAAAGTTTTCACTTCTGTTTTGTAAGGGGCTGCTCACTTGTCATCCTATAGCCATTGTTCATGACCATGAGAATGGGGAGTGATTAGGCATTGAATGTGACCCAGAACACACATTGAATCGTAGAGTTTTGGGTTGTCTAAAATCCTTCATGTAAAAAAACAATACACTTTCACCTAACCTATAGCTGAAAAGACGGTGAAGTGTTTTGTTACTTGTTCAGTGAATAGCCAGGCTTTACACACAATAACAGATAAATTATTAAATGAATTGGCAGATATTGAGAGATAAGTCTGTACATGTAGGTACATATGGAGAACAGGAAGTAATATATGTAGAGGAGAGAAGGATTTACATAATTTGAAAAGTTATGCATTTTACAATAAGAATATGACATTTTGCAATTGAATTTCAATTCATGCTTTTTATTTCAACTGGAACATATTTTAAATCATTTCATCTAGAAATAGCTGTTTACGTAGAAATCTTAGAAAAGATTGGAAATGACATACGTACAGGAATAGAATTCATTTCATTGTCAACACGTTAGCCTTGTTCCTCTTCACCCTGAGATGTTCACAAACAACTACTATTTGGAGGGCATGCATTTTTCTCTCATATCCATTATTTTCTTAATCAGAGAGGAATCTGTGAACCTAGGATTCAATTTTCAAAATAAAATATTTACTTTGAAAAGCCCAGTTTGTCCATACAAACACAGTCTCTGGACAGTAGCAGTTGGACTCATCCTGTGCAGAGTCCAGTTCACTCTGAAAGTTCTGTGATGAATCGTCTCCACTCTAACGTGGTAATGCACATTCTGCACCAGGTGCTGCTTTGTGAGCTGAGAGGTTCACATATGGCGTCAAGTGAGAAGAGCTCACCTTCAGCTTGGAGAGTGAAAATGGGCAACCTTAACTGTTGTTCTGGAGGAAGGATCAGAGAAGAGGTCACCTTCAATCTTAAGAGGGAAAATGGGCAACCTGAACTGCTGTTCTGGAGGTAGGTTCCTACTGATCCTTTGTAGGCTGTTTCTTCAAATGGCTGGGTAACTGTAATTGACTTATTTTTCCACTTTTTTTCATTTCCATCGTTTTAAAGATATATAAATGTATTTTATAGTTTTGGTTTATTCCTTAATTTATATATATATTTTTTGTTCTGCTGTCAGATTAAATATCTTCCTAAATTGCCACCTTAAATATCTTCCTAAATTAGAAAAATGTACAATTGCCTAGGGACAGTTTTTTACACACTTTTCTATTAAAAAAAAAAAAAAAGGAAAGAACAGAAGCAGGAGAACCATGAGGTCTACCAGAAATGGATGTTGCACCAAAACAGGATTCCAGCTCCACAGCCAGGGGGGTCACAGGTCTCTATTGCTGAAAGCTACACGCATTGTCGTGTTTCTTTCCCCCATCTGTTAGGTGATCATTGGTTAATATGTAGAAGCTGTACCTCATTTCTTTCCTGCTCCTCTCCTTTGCTCTCCTTCATCCAACAAAGAGAATAATTCAGTGGCAGCTCAGTACATAGTTACTAACCTCCCACATACATAGGCTCCACCTTGTGTCCCCATGCAAATAAAAGAAAAACAGAACATTGAGGGATTGGTGAGCAGCCTCTCTAGTGTCCTCAACGCTACTCTCTGTCTCACTAGTTCCCCGGGAGGACCTGGTGGAGGAACCCCACCGGAGCTGGAATGAGGAACAGGAACTGAGTACCCTGAAGGTATGCTCACCTCTCTTTATCTGGGATAAGACCGTTGCTTCACTTCTTTTTTTTTTTATTCAGTCGGATACAAGTATAGCAGTCTGACAATGTACATTATCACTGATGCATAGAGTTTACTTGGTTGCTATAATATTGAAGATATATCAATTATCAACACAGACCTGATTCAAAAGGACATTTTAAAACAAAAGCATCAGTACTACTGTCTAACAGTAGGTAATTTCCTCAGCAAAAATTTTTCCGCCTTGAAAAAGAATTTTGTAATTGTTGGTCGAATGGAAACTGAGAGATCTTGCATGAAACAGGTCACCCTTCTCAACAGGGGAAACTTTCTATTTTCTCTTGGGGCCATTTACTTAAGGAGTTTTAGTTTTCTGAGAAGAAAAATCAGAGAACAGAAGACGTAGTACAGAGAATAAAAGATGCTGACACCCTCACACTGTTTTCTTCTCTGTCATCACAGGTTTATGAAACAGCCAAAGAGATGTCTTCATATTCAGGGATATACATCCCTCTGCTGAGATACAATCTAATTGGTGAAGGTGGGCTCTAGGCTCCCTCAATTTGGGGAAGAGCCCTGAATTTGGGTCTTACAGGTGGTGAGACAAAGAGATTGACCTTGCAGAAAAAAAGTGCTGGCCCAGTTCTA
Source organism: Madoqua kirkii (assembly GCA_006408675.1). NCBI lineage: Eukaryota > Metazoa > Chordata > Mammalia > Artiodactyla > Bovidae > Madoqua > Madoqua kirkii. Next base: position 22,268 of record SJYC01136130.1, read on the forward strand.
GTGTCTCCAGAAGAAACTGCATCATTTAGAGGTGTGGGATTTTGTGAAGCAGGGTGTTTTGAGGTTGGCAAGTGTTGAAACCACATAGTTTGCCTGAATCTGCCTCTCCGTATTTTCTCAGTTCATTCTTGAATGAACTTAATGAGAAAATTTCCACAGTACCTTCAGTTAAAGCGTGCACCGTATTATGTGGCCAACAATGAAGTCTCTTTATCCACTTGGATCTCGAAGTTTTTGCCTCTCAGGGCTGTTTCTTCTCACCTTCTGGATGAAACCTCCTGTGAAATGCAGTATAATGGTGAGAGCTGTGGACATCTTGCCTGCAGAAAACCACCGGGAACTAATAATAATTGATCCACAATTCAGTCCTCTGGTCCCCTTCCTCACCAGATGCCTAGCAAGGCCTCCTGAATCCTTCCTAAGATGGACTTAGGAAGGTCTACAGGTTGATGTGCACTGAAAACCCCCAACAGACTGGCGGTGTGTGCAAATATCTCTATTTGACTGAGACCTAGAAGCTCAGCAGAGCATGCTGACCATCCCTGAAGGACTGGCTTCAGATCGCATTTAGGAGAAGCAGGTATTTGGGAAAGACACATGGATCCCTCTTTGCCTCAGTTCCCAGTCCTGAGTTGGAGAAACGTTAACATGGCCTATTTTTAGTATCATGAGGCCAAGAATGATTAAACACAGGGAAAATATTAGAAAAATAAAGGAAGGACTTCCCAGGCAGTCCAGTGGGTAAGAATCTGCCTTGCAACACAGGAGACGGGGTTTGATTTCTGGTTGGCAAACTCCGGTCTCACATGCCTCAGAGCAACTATGCCCACATGTTGCAACTACTGAGCTCAAGCACCACAACTAGAGAGTCAGTGCCCTGCAACGAAGGATCCGCACAATGTGATGAAGATCCCGTGTGCCACAGCTAAGACCTGATGCAGAAAATAAATAAATGATCGCGAGTCAAATAAATAAATAGAAAAGTAGAGGACTGGTGCTTCATAATTTCTCTGTAACTGTCCAACACTGAATGATGGCAAGAAGAAGATGGAACTTCAATAGTGGTTGAAAGCAGAGAGGGAAAGCCACCTGATGCGGAGCACTGACTGATTGGAAAAGGGCCTGATATTGGGGAGGATTGAAGGGAGGAGAAGGGGACAACAGAGCATGAGATGGTTGGCTGGCATCACTGACTCGATGGACATGAGTGTGAGCAAGCGCCAGGAGTTGGTGATGGACACAAAAGCAGGATCCGCACAATGTGATGAAGATCCCGTGTGCCACAGCTAAGACCTGATGCAGAAAATAAATAAATGATCGCGAGTCAAATAAATAAATAGAAAAGTAGAGGACTGGTGCTTCATAATTTCTCTGTAACTGTCCAACACTGAATGATGGCAAGAAGAAGATGGAACTTCAATAGTGGTTGAAAGCAGAGAGGGAAAGCCACCTGATGCGGAGCACTGACTGATTGGAAAAGGGCCTGATATTGGGGAGGATTGAAGGGAGGAGAAGGGGACAACAGAGCATGAGATGGTTGGCTGGCATCACTGACTCGATGGACATGAGTGTGAGCAAGCGCCAGGAGTTGGTGATGGACACAAAAGCCTGATGTGCTGCACTCCACGGGGTTGCAAGGAGTTAGACATGACAGAACAACTGAACTGAACTGATCACTCAGTCGTGTCTGACTCTTTTACATCCAAAACTGGATAGAGTTTATTTTTATCTTTTTTTTGTTCCTTTTTTAATCCTTTTATTGCTGGCCTTTTCTTTTCTTTCGAGCTCACCCCCTTTTCTGCTTCTGATAGGCTATCTTGATGCTCACTCAACACCTTTTGACTCTCCTTTACCTGTTCTCGGCACCTTTCATCTTCAAGACAGGCTCGGAGCAGGAGAAATGTGAGAGCGAACAACAAAGGATTAACCATACCTTGCAGAAAAGTGTCCTAGGACTTCTTCCAATGCTGCCAGTTCTGAATCCTCCTGTAGAGCAGCCAGGGTCCCTCGATCTGGTGGTTTTCTTGGTCCTTCCGTCCGGGTTTCGGCCTTCCCGGGTTTCGGCACCAACTGTGCGCGCCCGCCTCGCCGATAAGGAGAACGCCACAGACAGGATTCTTCTGACACGCAGTTTATTGTTACAGCTCTTTTAGGAAGTGGCGAGGGCCCCGATGCAGGGAAAGCGGTTGCTTATATAGCCCAGAGGGGAAACTTGTCAACCTCTGATTGGCTCATGACAGAATACTGCCAGAATACCTGATTAGCATATCCGTTTGACGCCAAGGGACACATCTTGCGCATGCGTCTTTTTAGCCTGCATGTTTGCGAAGAACCAGGAAGCAGGAAACCGGCGCCATCTTGTAATGGCGGCTGCGGCTCCCGACACTTTTCAACCCCATGAACACTAGGCCTCCTGTTCATCACCAACTGCCGGAGTTTCCCCAAACTCATGTCCATTACACAGGCTTCTAGGGCTTCTCAGGTGCTTCAGTGGTAAAGAATCAGCCTGCTAAGCAGGCTGACTCGCTTCAGTCCCTGGGTTGGGAAGATCCCTGGGGAAGGAAATGGCAACCCTCACCTGTCTTCTTGCCTGGGACATCCCATGGACAGAGAAACCTAGGGGGCTATAGTCCATGGGATCACCAAGGAGTTGGACATGACTTAGTGACAAAACAAGGAATGGAAGGGTCCTCTAATCTCCCCAAAGGAGGGAGAAAGGGTGGAAAAGAGTTGGGGGGTAAGCAGGTGGACAGGAGTCTATCAAAGTTCCAACTCATTCTCAGGGCCTTCTTTCCCAGTCCCAACTAGAAATTTCAAGTCAAAGAGCATTTGAAATTACATTATAATAAGCTACTCTCATGATAAATTGGAGAACTTAAATTCAGATAGACATATTTTCTGCATTTCCAAGAAATTAGAGACTCTGAGCGTGCCCACGGAAGAAGTACTTTGGCCCAAAACCTGTAGCATGATTCCAGAAGAGTACAGGGGATAAGTTTAGTGATTGTTGCTGTTGTTTGCCACTGAATTGCATTGACTTCCACTCTTCCAGTTCCGTGAAGAAGAAACCATTGCCATCTTCTAAGCTAACGAAATTAGACAACCTATTCCAATTCCAGGTTTAAGGATCTCTTTCCTGGAATCACTTCTGTAGCATATAGATTCTATTTTGTCTCATTTTATCCTTGATTAATTTTTCAAGAAAATAAATTGTATACTTGGTCATATTAATTCTCATATAACTTAACATCCACATAGTTGTGTAATTTTTCTTCTCATTACTCCTTCAAATATAAATGTAAATATTTATGGGATAACTTCTGAAGAGGAAAGTGTATGAGAAACATATATATATATATATATATATATATATAGTATACACACACACACACACACACATATATACAGATGTGTAAAGTAAAAGAAAGAAAGTGAAATCACTCAGTCGTGTCTGACTCTTTGCGACCATATGGACTGTAGCCTACCTGGTTCCGCAGTCCATGGGTATTTGCAGGCAAGAATACTGGAGTGGGTTGCCATTTCCTAAGCTTTTACATATGAGCATTTGAAGGGATTATACGTAGAAGTGGAGTTTGGGGATCCTGTACAAGGGCATCTTAAACTTTCTCAGATGGCCAAATGAAATCTAAAGTACCATAAAATATTTCTATTTATATGCCAGCAGTGTGTTAGAGTTTCCTTTATATTTTTAGAAAAGAATAATATTTTACCTGTCTCTTATACACATCTAGATGTGTATAAGAGACAGATATACAGATGTGTAAAGTAAAAGAAAGAAAGTGAAATCACTCAGTCGTGTCTGACTCTTTGCGACCATATGGACTGTAGCCTACCTGGTTCCGCAGTCCATGGGTATTTGCAGGCAAGAATACTGGAGTGGGTTGCCATTTCCTAAGCTTTTACATATGAGCATTTGAAGGGATTATACGTAGAAGTGGAGTTTGGGGATCCTGTACAAGGGCATCTTAAACTTTCTCAGATGGCCAAATGAAATCTAAAGTACCATAAAATATTTCTATTTATATGCCAGCAGTGTGTTAGAGTTTCCTTTATATTTTTAGAAAAGAATAATATTTTAGACTATTTAAAATCAATATTAAATAGGTGTATAGTGGTATCATTGTCATTGTTGTTCAGTCACTCAGTTGTTTCTGACCTTTTGCAGCCCCATGGACTGCAGCACGCCAGGCTATCCTGTCCTTCACCATCTCCCATAGCTTACTAAAAGTCACGTCCATTGAGCTGATAACACCATCCAACCGTGTCGTCCTCTGTTGCCCCCTTATCTTCCTGCCTTCAACTTTCCCAGCATCAGGGCCTTTTCTAAGGAGTCAGCTCTTCACATCATGTGGCCAAAGTATTGGAGCTTCAGAATCACCATCAGTCCTTCCAATGAATATTCAGGACTGATTTCCTTTAGGATTGACTGGCTTGAT
>SJYC01136131.1:0-25018 GCA_006408675.1 Madoqua kirkii
AACATCTGCATATCTGAGGTTTCTCCCGCTTATCTTGATTCCAGCTTATAACTCATCCAGCCTGCCATTTCTCATGATGTGCTCAGCATATAGATTAAATAAACGGGGTGACAGCAGACAGCCCTGTGGAACTCCTTGCTCCATCCTGAACCAGTCAGTTGTTCCATACAGGGCTCTGACTGTTGCTTTTTGACCCATGTGCAGGTTTCTCAGGAGACAGCTAAGATGAGATGTGTATAAGAGACAGAGGTGTCTGTGTGCACGTGTGTTTGTGTATAAGAACGTGTCCATGTGCATGTGTGTCAGCAGTTGTGTGTGAAGTGGCAGGAAAGCTGGAAGCCTGTGTGTACATGTGTGTTTGTGTATGACAATGTGTCAGTGTTCACATGTGCTGGGGGGATGTTTGTGAAGAATGTATGAATAATTGTGTGTGTGCGTGCATTGGTGGGGGTTACCTGGCTGGAGGGCCATCCAAAACCCTATGTGAGGGTCTTTCCTCTGCGGCGCAGTGTGGGGAGTGGGCTTGTCCTGGCCAGAAGGCATTCACATCTCACGTGCAGAGAGGGGCTCTTGGCCTCCCCCCACCACCGACTGCTGGGGTGACTCTGGGCCAAGCTCCCGGGCCCCCCTCTGCACCTCTGGTTTGCAGCATCCCCATATGGCGAGCTGACGGCTCTAGGTCTTGAGTCTCTGAAGGCTGTCTCTAGGCCACGGTTACACTCCTGCTTCCCCCCACCTCCCCTCCCCCTGCTCCCCACATTTGGCCCCTGAGCACGAGGGCTCTGCTTTCGGGGCCACACCAGGCAGTGGCAACGCATTCTGTGGGTTCAGCCAGGGCCGGAACTCGGGGAGAAGAAGCGGCCCCGAGCAGGTTGTCCTTGGAGAAACGTTTGGTCCTGGCATGGAGTGGGGGCCATTGCCCAGTAAACCTGGGTGGGGCCAGGCCAGCACTCAGCCCAGCACCCGGCTCGTGCCCCAGGGTGGGGAGAGGCCTCTGCAGGGAGCCTGTGAAAGGAGGCTGAAATGGTCCCAAGGGACCTAAGGAGGGGACCATGCCTGTGGCCAGGGACAAGTGCTGGTGGCCGATGAGGGAGGCCAGGGATTTCCATGATACAGGGTATCTAAGTGGCTCTGGCCAGTGGGACAGCCTGGGCTCTGGGTGGGAGGGCTGCACCAAGGGGAAGGGTCCCCTTTGGGAGGTAGGTGGAAGAGGGTCTCGCAGGGGGTTGGCCATGGCCCTGGGGGAGGGTAGTCCTTATCAGGGAAACTGCAGGGTTAACTGCGCTACTGGGTGGGGAGGGCCCTGAGGGTCTTTGGCTTCATTTCCTAGAACAGGAGTAGGGAGGGTGCTGGGACCTGCTGGTTGGGTACTTAGCTCCCTCATCAGCGCCAGGCTGGGTATTACTAGAAAGAAAGAAAGTGAAGTCGTTCAGTCATGTCTGACTCTTTGCGACCCCATGGACTGTAGACTACCAGGCTCCTCCATCATGGAATTTTCCAGGCAAGAGTACTAGAGTGAGTTGCCATTTTCTTCTCTAGGGGACCTTTCTGACCCAGGGATCGAACCCAGGTCTCCTGCATTGCAGACGATTTACCCTCTGAGCCACTAGGGAAGCCCCTGGGTATTATTATCCATGTTTAATCAATGGGACCTGGAAACTCACCAAGGTCTAAGGGGTAGGGCAAGGTCAAGTTTGCCTCGCCTCCGAGGACCCTGTAGCCTCTGTGACTCTGCCACTCCAAGGATCTCAGTGGCACAGGGTGGGACCTTCAGAGGCTCTGGCTGGAGCCCTGGGTGAGCTCCCTCATGGGATGGGGGAGCCTGGGCACAGGCTGGCCTGAGCTTGCTGATGACCCCAAGACTAGGGCACAGGGAGGTGGCATCTCAGGCTGAAAGGGTCAGAATCAGGGTTGTGCTAAGCAGAGGTCGGGACATGACCCAGGGCCTGAGTAGGATGGGCTGGGGAGGGGAGGTTGGAGACGTGGTGCAGACACAGCTCAGAGTGCCAGCCCGCCTCGATGCCAAGGGCAGGCCAGGTAGCTGGAGGTCAGTGGGGACCTGTGGGCCTGGCTGCCCCTTGGTGGGGGGTCTCAGACCCACAGACAGGGCCCCTGGCTTGAAGGACCAGTTAGGATGCTTCTGGTGACCACAGCCTTCCGCAGCCCCCCTCCAACCCTCTAATCAGTACAACCGGCAAACAACCAGGGTCACGGTTCTCTTTCTTAAAGCTCCCTGACTCTCACATGCAGGGGGTTGCACAGAGAGGGGAGGCGAAGCTGCTGCCGCTGTTCTGGGGGCCACTTCGGTGCGGGGCTTGTAGAACCAGGGAAAGATACAAGAAATAAGATGCTCCTGCCTGTGGTGCTCAGGCGGGAGGAGCCCTGGGCTGCCCCGCGGGGGAGTCGTCGCCGCCCACATGGCTGGAGGGCAGACAGGGGGCCCAGAGACAAGGAGAAGGCTGCACTTGTCAGCTCTCCTGCTTGCTTGTTTTTCTGAGCTGGACAAACACCTGGTTGAGCAATTAAATTCAGTAAGACTCGGAGCCCATTCAGAACAAAAGGAAATTCATGTCTTATGAGTCATATCCAAGCCCTGGAAGCCACAAGAGCTCTTAAGTGTTTTGAAATTTGTCAAAAACTAAGATTCTCCCCAAGGCTTCCTTATACAAATACAGCAGAGAATATGCTGTTAGTGGATTCTGCCTCCTTTTATTTCTGGTAAAATTTTATTGACTTCCTAGTTTTTAATAAAAGTGAAATTTAGGGTCTCACTTCTGAGTTTGATTCACTCTATACAGATGATTTAGATCTGGCTAGGAAGAGATAGGGCGTCCCCGGTGTCTCAGTGGTAAAGAAGCCGCTTGCCAGTGCAGGAGACGGAACACGTGGATTTGATCCCTGGGTCAGGAAGATCCTCTGGAGGAGAAAATGGCAACCTACTCCAGTGTTCTTGCCTGGAAAATCCCCAGGACAGAGGAGACTGGCAGGCTACAGTCCACGGCGTCTCAAAGAGTTGGACATGACTGAGTGACCGGGTACAGCACAGCCCTGGAAGAGACAGAAATGAGCCCATGCTCCAAAGATTTCCTGGAGTACAGAATCATCTTCACAATTTGAGTAAAATTCGTACGACGGTGGAAGGAGACTGCCCAGGTTTTCTGAGGCAGTTTTCAAAGTGAGTCAAGGCGCATGACGTCCACCGCTGTGGGGCACGTGATCCAGATGCATTATCTTTCATAAAGCCCATCCAAGATGTGACTTCACGGCTTTGTAAAACCAGATGTGCTCCATGAGATTGTTAATGAACTGAAAAAACACGGACCTTATAAATGTCATGCAGATCATTCAGAAACGTGGAAAGATGAGCATGGGTGGGTGCTTCATAGACCAGCTGTGTCTGACTCTTTGTGACCCTATGGGCTGTAGCCCCCCAATCTCCTCTGCCCATGGAACTGCCAGGCTGGAATACTGGAGTGGGTTGCCATAACTTTTCCCAGGGGATCTTCCTGACCCAGGGATTGAACCCACAGCTACTGTGTCTCCGGCATTGGCAGGAGGATTCTTTACCACAGCTCCACTTGGGAAGCCTGGAGATATGAACACAAGCATTTCATTTTAAAAAGCAATCACGGGAGACAGGTGTAATCAAAGATGTTGAACTGTTTTCCTTTTGAATTGTTCACTTAAGAACCTGGGTGACTTTGTTCTAGACGCTAATGCATCTGGAGTCTCTACCAAGGAACATGAACCCTAAAAATTATGATGATTTTCACTCTAATTTCAGTGTTTGTATAAACACCTAGAGAGACCAATACTATCCCAGAGTATCGGTTCTCTTTGGAGGACTACTCTTTGTTCTCTGTATTTATAGCTATTTCTATTTTGTTACATTTGTTCATTTGTTTTGTATTGTAGATTCCACATACAAGAGATACCATATAGTATTTGCCTTTTTCTGTCTGACTTATTTCCTTTAGCACAATACCCTCTAGGTCCATGCATGTTGTTGCAAATGGCGAAAGTCCATCCTTTTTTTACGGCTCCGCAGGATTCCATTCTGCGTGTCGTTGTTCAGTCGTCCTGTCACCACTGAGTCTTTGCGATCCCTGTCCCTCTGCCTCCCTGGCCCTCACCATCTCCCAGAGTTTGCCCAAGTTCACGTCCATTGCGTCAGTGATGCCATCCAGCCATCTCATCCTCTGATGCCCTCTTCTCCTCCTGCCCTCAATCTTTCCCAGCATCAGGGACTTTTCCAATTAGTTGGCTGTTTGGATCAGGTGATCAAAGTACTGGAGCTTCAGCTTCAGCATCAGTCTTTCTAACGAGTTTGGAGGATTGATTTCCTTTAAGGTTGACTGGTTGGATCTCTTGCTGTCCAAGGGACTCATAAAAGTATTTCCCAGCCCCACAGTTTGAAGGCATCAATTTATTGGCACTCTGCCTTCTTTAGTCTAGCTCTCACAGTACGTCACCACTGGGGAGACTATGTCCTTGACCATATGGACCTTTGTCGGCAGAGTAATGACTCTGCTTTTCAACACACTGTCTAGGCTTGTCCTAGCTTTCCTGCTAGGAAGCAATCATCTTCCGATTTCACGGCTGCAGTCACCATCTGCAGTGATTTTAAAGCCCAAAGAGAGGAAATCTGTCATTGCTTCCACCTTTTCCCCTTCTATTTGCCATGAAGTGATGGGGCTGGATGCCATGATCTTAGTTTTTTTTTTTTTTTAATATTTAGTTTTAGGCCAGCTTTCTCACTTTCCTCCTTCACCTTCACCAAGAGGTTCTTTAGCTCCTCTTTGCTTTGTGCCATCAAAGTGGTAACATCTGCATATCTGAGGTTTCTCCCGCTTATCTTGATTCCAGCTTATAACTCATCCAGCCTGCCATTTCTCATGATGTGCTCAGCATATAGATTAAATAAACGGGGTGACAGCAGACAGCCCTGTGGAACTCCTTGCTCCATCCTGAACCAGTCAGTTGTTCCATACAGGGCTCTGACTGTTGCTTTTTGACCCATGTGCAGGTTTCTCAGGAGACAGCTAAGATGGTATGGGATTTCCATCTCTTTAAGAGCTTTCCACAGTTTGTTATCATCCACAAAGTCAAAGGCTTTGGTATAGTTGATGAAACAGAGGTAGATGTTTTTCTGGAATTCCCTTGCTTTCTCTATGATCCAGCAAAAGTTGGCAATTCACTCTCTGGTTCCTCTGCCTTTTTTAAAACGGATTTTGTACATCTTAAAGTACTTCCCTGGTAGCTCAGATGGTAAAGCGTCTGCCTACAATGCAGGAGGCCTGGGTTCAATCCCTGAGTTGGGAAGATCCCCTGGAGAAGGAAATGGCAACCCACTTCAGTATTCTTGCCTGGAGAATTCCATGGACCAAGGAGCCTGGTGGGCTACAGTCCATGGGATCACAAAGAGTCAGACACAACTGAGCGACTTCACTCACTCAAAGTACTTGATTCGCAGAATGCTGAAGACTAGCATGCAAGTTCTTAGGCACAGCCTTGTTAGCATGGGAGATGAATGCAATTGTCTAATGCTCAGCCCACTCTTTAGCACTACCCTTCTTGGGAATTGGGATGAGGATTGACCTTTTCCAGTCCTGTGGCCACTACTGTGTCTTCCAGATTTGCTGACATATTGAGTGTAACATTTTGATAGCATCATCTTTTAGGGTTATTTAGATCCTGTGCCCATTTTTAAATTGGGTTTGTTTTTTGATGTTGAGTTGTATGAGCTCTCTGTATGTCTTAGATATTAACCCCTTATCAGATATGTGGTGGGTTAGTTGCTAAGTTTTGTCGGATTCTTGCAATCCCACGGACTGCAGTCCACCAGATGCCTCTGCCCATGGGATTTTCCAGGCAAGAATACTGGAATGGGTTGCCATTTCCTTCTCCAGGGGATCTTCCTGACCCAGGAATTGAACCTGGGTCTCCTGCATTACAGGTAGAGTCTTTGCCAACTAAGTCACCATATATCATTTGCAAATATCTTTCCCATTCAATAGATTGCCTTGTTTTGTTGATAATTTTGTTCATTATGTCAGTTTTTAGTTTATGTAGTCCCATTTGTTTACTGTTGCTTTTGTTTCCATTTCCTGAGAAGACATATCAAAAAATATTAATAAGACCAATTTCAAAGAGCATACTGCCTATGTTTTCTTCCACAAGTTTTATGGTTTCTGGTTTAACATTTAAGTCTGTATCCATTTTGAACTTACTTTTTTTTGCATGGCATGAGAGTAAACCAGTTTGATTCTTTGGCATGTAGCTGTCTAGTTTTCCCAAAACCATTTTTTGGAAACGTTGACTTATCCTCATTGTATATTCTCATAGATTAATTTCCCAAGTAAGTGTAGGTTAACTCCTGGGCTCTCTACTCTGTTCCATAGATCTATGTGTTGGTTTAGGTGCCAGTACCACACTATTTTAATTACTGTAGCTTTGTAGTATAGCCTAAAGTCAGGAAGTATGATACTTCCAGTTTTTTCTTCTTTCTAAGGATTGTTTTGGTTGCTTGGGGTCTTTATGCTTCCATACAAATTTTAGAATTTTTTTGTTCTAGTTCTGTGAAAAACGCCATTGGTAATTGTGATAAGGATTGCCTTGAATCTGTAGATTGCCCTGGTAGAATGGTCATTTTCACAATATTAATTCTTCCAGTCCATGCCTACAGTATATCTGTCCATCTGTTTGTGCTGGCTCCAGTTGCTTTTATCAGTATCTTACAGTTTTCTGAGTACAAGTATTTTACCTCCTTACTTAAATTTATTCCTAGGTTTTTAATTTTATTTTTTGATGTAATTGTAAATAAGATTGTTTTATCTTTCTGATAGCTTATTAGTTAGTTTGATAGCTCCTGTTGGTGTACAGAAATGCAGCAGATTTCTATATATTAATTGTTTCAGCAACTTTACTGATTTCATTGATGAGGTTTTTTTTGTGATGTCTTTAGGATTTTGGGGCTTCCCTGATAGCTCAGTTGGTAAAGAATCCACCTGCAATGCAGGAAACCCTGGTTCAGTTCCTGGGTTGGGAAGGTCTCCTGGAGAAGGGTTATTCTACCCACTCCAGTATTCTTGAACTTCCTTTGTGGCTCAGCTGGTAAAGAATCTGCCCACAATGGGGGAGACCTGGGTTTGATCCTTGGGTTGGGAAGATCCCCTGGAGAAGGGAAAGGCTGCCCACTCCAGTGTTCTGGCCTGGAGAATCCCATGGACTGCATAGTCCATGGGGTCACAAAGAGTCAGGCATGAGTGACTTTCACTTTAGGATTTTCTATGTATAGCATCAACGTCATCTGCAAAGAGTGACAGTTTCACTTCTTTCTTTCTAATTTGGATTCCTTCTATTTTTTCCTTGTCTAATTGCTGTGACTAGGGCTTCAATACTGTGTTGAATTAAAGTGGTGACAGTGAGCATTCGTGTTTTGCTGCTGATCTTAGAGGAAATGCTTTCAGCTTTGAGTGTGATGTTAAAGAGCTGAAGTTCTTTGCTGTAGACAACTTTACCAGTGTGTCCAGGTCTGTTGAATATGCACACAAGTAAAACATACTCATTCTATAATTTATTATAAAACAGCAAGTAAGGAGTAGATGTAGTAGCTGTAGAAGGAAAGATAATTCAAAATGTCCTTCTCTTCAGGAACTTTCTGATCATCAGAGAGCAGACAGTTCCCTTCCTACTCCTCTAAGCTTTGTCCTGCAGATGAAGTTTTGTTTTCAGACCCGCTCGAGTCAAGGCTTAATTGTCTATTGGGTTTCTCGTCAGCTAGAGGCACAGGTCACATTAGTGCTGGTAATCTCAGAATCTCTTTTCAGCAGATGCTCTCCTGGCACCCTGATCAGGATTAGGCCATTTGTCATACGGCTCATACTCCGCTTTGCTCTATCGTCCTTCAAGCAGTCCAACAACATTTACTTTACTTGGCTGTGGATTTCCACCAACTCTGATTCAACTTCTTCGTTGGCATAATTTTCAGCCACGCCTCTTGTTTCCTCTTCACACAGAATTCCCCTTGTCTAGTTCTAAACTGTTAAGGTTGGTAACTTTAACAGAAGCAGAGCAGGCCCACTGCTGGCCATGACGCACAGTGAGCATTGCAGCCACGGGTCAGCCAGGCTGTTCTTGGTTGGTCCTGGGCTCTGTCCTTCTGGTGACACTTTTGAAGGTGTCAATAAGGGGTGTTGATCTTGGGGGAGCCACTACCAATGCAATCAAACTCCAAGCCGCCAGCAAGTAAAGCAGCTCCAACAGATAATCACAACTTCAGGCATTTTGTCAAACAAAAGACTTTGGCTTCAGGATAACGATGGCAGTTTTCACAGAAATTCTTATCTCCTCCTACAATGCTCTCCACTGAATCAAAGGATGAAACTGCTCATCTCAAGGTTTTCATCTCTGCTTTTGACTCTGGAAAAATTTCAGAACTCTCTTTGATATTGGCAAGCCCATCTCCTTGTACTGGTTGGTACACAACTGCCTGAAAATCTCTCTCTCTCTCTCTCTCTTTTTTTTTCTGCTAAACATTCACATTCTGAGCAGCCAGTCCTTAATGCCAGCTGACCTTGGGGTCATTTCTCTAGCATGAAACCGATTTGCCCTGCACTTCTGTTTATGGGCTTAACCTCGTTAATACTAACAGGCATCACGATGTTCCTTGGGGACTCGCGTCTTCAGGCGTGAACTGCATTGCCACCTCACATCGCCCAGTCCTCCTCCAGATCGCATGCATTTTCTTTAGGTCGCCCTCTGGATCTTTCGTTCTGTGTTATTCTCTGCAAAATTACAGTGCAGTTTTCTGAGTCACGGATTTTAACCGATTTATTTTAACTCGATTTCTTCGGTGAGGGCTCTGCACTCTTATTTTCAGAAATGCCCTCGAGGGTTATTTGGGCCGCAGCCTGATCTGTTGTTTGGGGTATCTGATCCAGTTTGTCTCTGGCTCTCTTTTAATGCAGAAAAGGAGCACAGGAAATAGGTTAAATCAGATGTCCCAACGTTATCTTTTGCAATTTATACTGGGGGAAAAGTTGTCAGGGTTTTCACACTTGGAGGGGATAAACTTTAAACAGCCCCTGCACCCAGAGCCGTGATCGGCAGCCACGATGGGGGCTGACCGGGGCCCGGGAGCTCACTCACTTCCCGTTTGTTCTCAGAACATGACCACTACGGTGTGAGGACCACGCTGAGGAACGCCATGTCCCCAGAGGGCATCATCCACCACGTGAAGATTGAGAGCCCCATCCACTGCGCCTTCCAGAATGACCTCCTGACCTCATCCGGCTATACGCCCGAGTGGGGGTGAGTGCAGAGGTCTCTCCCCTGCTCCCCGGGGCTCGTGCTCCTCCCAGCGCCTTCACCTGGGGGCTTCTTTAGGGCTTCAGTCACTTGAAGACCCTTCTGAAAGACTGAACGTACACATGGATACTGGCCAGGACTTGATTAACTGCCAGTTTCCCTAGATTTGTCCCCTTTTCCAGTTTGAACCAACCAGAGAAAGTCAGGTCTGCTCCCCTAGCCGGTCCCATAGGATGCCATCAGGGTACACCTGAGCTCCCCTGTGAAACTCACGCCTCCCCTGCCTGCCTTCAGGCCTCCACCAAGCTCTAGTGACCGGGGCTGGCCCCAGCTCCTGCCAGCTTAGGGAAAAAAATAGCCTTTCTCTGCTTGTTCTCTCTGGATGGTCTTTTATTTCCACCCTTCTTTGGAGTTGCATTTTGGGGAGGAACGGGAACAAGTGGGTCAAAGAAGCAGACCCATTGCAAACACTCTGTCTTGCAGGGTTTACACCATCATTGAGGACCTCCACGGCGCTGGAAGTTTCGTCACTGAAATGCAGTTATTTATTGGAGACTCTCCGATTCCTCAAAATTACAGCGTGTCTGCCAGCGATGACGTCAAGATCGAAGTAGGGCTCTACAAACAGAAAAGCAACCTGAAGGTGGTCCTGACCGAGTGCTGGGCCACACCATCCAGCAATGCCAGGGACCCGGTCATGTTTGGTTTCATTAACAACAGGTGAGGGCGCAGGGGCCACTGGGCACCTGCCCCTTGCTGTGTAGTCGGATTTTGCTGCTGTTGCTCAGCCATGTCTGACTCTGCAACCCCATGAACTGCAGCACACCAGGCTCCTCTGTCTTTCACTGTCTTCCAGAGTTTGCTCAAACTCATATCCACTGAGTCAGTGATGCCATCCAACCATCTCATCCTCTGTTGTCCCCTTCTCCTCCTGCCCTCAATCTTTTCCTAGCATCAAAGTCTTTTGCAGTGAGTCTACTCTTCACATCAGGTGGCCAACGTATTGCAACTTCAGCATCAGTCCTTCCAGTGAATAATTAGGGTTGATTTTCTTCAGGGTTGACTGGTTTGATCTCCTTGCTGTCAAAAGGACTTCCAAGAGAATTTCCAGGTACATGTGGATGCAGAGCTGGGTTTAGGCAGTGCCCTCAGGATGCCTTCCTGTTGGGAACTGGAGACCTAGCCATCCTTGCCTACTTGGAGACTCGTGGGCGTGCTCCAGCTGCACTCAGGTGCAATGTAAGGAAATTCACCTGGCAACAAGGACAGGAGGGCCAGTTTAGAACTAATGAGTCACCTTCTCTCTTCCCAGCTGCCCCATCCCCAATACACACACAAATGTGATCGAGAACGGCAATTCCAACAAGGCCCGGTTTAAGCTGAAGATCTTTTCCTTCATCAACAACTCCATAGTCTATTTGCACTGCAAACTCCGCATCTGCATGGAATCCCCCGGAGCCACATGCAAAATAGTAGGTGTTTTGCTATTCTAAACCTCTGGACTTAGGCTCTGTCCTATGAGGAGGGAGGCTCCAGGATCAGAAGCCCAGGGTTTGGGCAGCTCTGGGGCCCTACTTCATGGAGGAGGTTCTGGGCCCCACAGAACTGGCTTTTAAAAGGCATGAAATGAGGTCTTGATGGTGGACAGCCTTGGGTGGAAGACCGATGTCGCTGGGTGATTCGCTGGAGCCCTTCCTGGGGCCATATGCTTCCATTGGCCATCACATCAGACCTTCCTTCTCACAGTGCTGTAGTGCCTCTCTTCAAGGTGATTGAACACATATTTAGGTGTACAAATGTTTTAATGTGGAATTCTTTTTAGCAAGTCGACAGAACGCTATTGAATCCTAGCCATTACCCTGTTCAATCTTTTTTTTTCCTTTCCTGTTTAGCATTTATGCTGGGATTATGATAACTTTACATTCTCATTTCCTCAGACCTTTGAAACTGAGATGTGCTTTGTGTTCCTGGGTTGGAGAGTTATTCTTTGTCTACAGACAAGTAGGTGCAGTGACTGTCACATGTCGCCTGTGGCAGAGGATGGCATGGAGGGCTCTGCTGGGCTCTGGGTCAGCCACTGCCTGTTTCTCTTTCCTCTGGGGGTGGGGCATGCTTGTTCCTATGCTCTTCATGGAGGTTGGGTGGTTTCCAGGGTGATCCAGGGCATTGTCTGAGTGCACAGGAGAAGCCAGCAACTCCTGGTTTTGTTGTTACTTTTTCTCAAACAGAAGATCTTCTGGAACAACAGGAGGAAAGGAGCACAGTGCTTGCCTGTGGAGGGACCCTGACCCTTATTCTTTCTTTATTTATTTTTTTAAAGATCCCAGTGGCGCACGGGATCTTTAGCTGTGGCATGTGAACTCTTAGTTGGGGCACGTGGGATCTAGTTTCCTGACCAGGGATCAATCCTGGGCACCCTGCATTGGGAGCATGGAATGGTCTTAGTCACTGGACGGCCAGGGAGGTTCCAGCACTAAGGATGTTAATGGCCATGACAGCCTGGGTAAGGAGCTGCCAGTCCTCAAATTCTGTATAATACGGGCTGCACCTATTTCTTTCCACCTTCCTTTGGGATAGGTGTTGTATTATCTTCCCAGGGCTGCTGTAGCACAGTGTGTGTGTGCATACGTGTGTGAGAAATTGCTTCAGTTGTGTCCAACTCTTTTTGACTCTATGGACTCTAGCCTGCTAGGCTCCTCTGTCCATAGGATTTCCCAGGCAAGAATATTGGACTGGGCTGCCATGCCCTCCTCCAGAGGTTCCTCCCAACCCAGGGATCGAATCCACATCTTTTGCACTTCTTGCATTGGCAGGAGGGTTCTTTACCATAACACCACCTGGGAAGCCCTGCTGTAACAAAGTACCATAGGCTTAGATAGCAGAAATCTCTCCTCACACAGCTGTGGAAGCTGGAAGTCCAAGATCGAGGTGTCGCCAGGTTATTCCTCCTGAGGCTGTGGGGAGACTCTGTTGAGGTCCGGCTCTCAGGGGGTCGGTGCCACCTTCTCCCTATGTCTTCACACATCTTCCCTCTGTGCATGCCTGTGTCTGCGTGCAAATGCCCCATTTACAAGGACACAATCACACTGGGTTAGGGTCCACCCTAACGGCCTCATCTTACCTGGGTCCTCTGCAAAGACTTTGCTTCCTTCCTGGTTTTGTTGTTACTTTTTCTCAAACAGAAGATCTTCTGGAACAACAGGAGGAAAGGAGCACAGTGCTTGCCTGTGGAGGGACCCTGACCCTTATTCTTTCTTTATTTATTTTTTTAAAGATCCCAGTGGCGCACGGGATCTTTAGCTGTGGCATGTGAACTCTTAGTTGGGGCACGTGGGATCTAGTTTCCTGACCAGGGATCAATCCTGGGCACCCTGCATTGGGAGCATGGAATGGTCTTAGTCACTGGACGGCCAGGGAGGTTCCAGCACTAAGGATGTTAATGGCCATGACAGCCTGGGTAAGGAGCTGCCAGTCCTCAAATTCTGTATAATACGGGCTGCACCTATTTCTTTCCACCTTCCTTTGGGATAGGTGTTGTATTATCTTCCCAGGGCTGCTGTAGCACAGTGTGTGTGTGCATACGTGTGTGAGAAATTGCTTCAGTTGTGTCCAACTCTTTTTGACTCTATGGACTCTAGCCTGCTAGGCTCCTCTGTCCATAGGATTTCCCAGGCAAGAATATTGGACTGGGCTGCCATGCCCTCCTCCAGAGGTTCCTCCCAACCCAGGGATCGAATCCACATCTTTTGCACTTCTTGCATTGGCAGGAGGGTTCTTTACCATAACACCACCTGGGAAGCCCTGCTGTAACAAAGTACCATAGGCTTAGATAGCAGAAATCTCTCCTCACACAGCTGTGGAAGCTGGAAGTCCAAGATCGAGGTGTCGGCCAGGTTATTCCTCCTGAGGCTGTGGGGAGACTCTGTTGAGGTCCGGCTCTCAGGGGGTCGGTGCCACCTTCTCCCTATGTCTTCACACATCTTCCCTCTGTGCATGCCTGTGTCTGCGTGCAAATGCCCCATTTACAAGGACACAATCACACTGGGTTAGGGTCCACCCTAACGGCCTCATCTTACCTGGGTCCTCTGCAAAGACTTTGCTTCCACCTAGGGTCACATCCACAGGTACTGGGGTTAGGACTGTAACGTCTCTGGGGGCGGAGCACAGTGCTCCCCATCACAGGGATATAGCAAGTAGATTCTATGCCACTGAAACTTTTTGTGAGGCAAAGGCATTAAAAGGAGCAAGTGTCTGCAGCAGGCTGTGAAGACACAAAGGCGACTCTGAGATGAGGCCAGAGCTAGTAACTGGAGACAGCGCAGGGGGCTACATCTCGCTTCCTCCAACCTGCCTGCTGCCTAGTCTTCCCCTCATCCTGCCGGGCATGCAGCCTGGCACAGTCCAGGTGATCTGGCCTACCCAACATCCTTCCCCTGTCATTGAACTCATCCATTGTGACTTGACAATTCTAACAGGAAAGAGCATGTGTGAATCAGCGTAACATCCCTGAGAGTGCGTACCTTTCTCATAACCATTGTTCAACTAATGTGAACACTTTTTTCCTATGTAAACAATAGAACTGTGATGACTTTCGGTCACTGAGAAGCAGCGAGGCCTCCGTGATGCACCAGATGTCCTGGGGACCCCTGATTCGGTCTGAAGGTGAGCAGGTGCCTTGGGCTAGGCAACTAAATCTGGGTATGATTCAGAAACTGCTAGCTGTCCTCAAATATCTGTTCTTCCCTCCTTCAATGGTAATAGAACCCTCAGTTTTTAGGGGACAGGTGGCTGCCAGGAAAAACGATAGTTCCCAGCCAGCCTTGCAGCAAGAATGGCTCCATGAGTGAACTCTGGTTAATAAGATGCAAAGTGAAGTGAAGTGAAGTCGCTCAGTCGTGTCTGACTCTTTGCGATCCTATGGACTTGGTCTATGGAGTTCTCCAGGCAAGAATACTGGAGTGGGTTACCATTTTCTTCTCCAGGGGATCTTCCTGACCCAGGGATTAAACCCAGGTCTCCTGCATTGCAGGCAGGTGCCTTACCATCTGAGCTACCAAGGAAGCCTCAGTAAGATGCAAAAGGGAGTGTCAAATGCCCTCGTTATAAACACCTGGTATGCACACTGCTGCTTGACATGCAGGGGAGGCGGCTGCAGCCAGCCCCCACCTGGGGTCATGAGGACCAGCCAGACAGGAGCTGGAAGAAACTGGTGCCCCAGGACACCCTGGAGCAAAGCTGCAGGGCCAGGCTTGAGCTCTGACCTCCCATTTTTATGCCAGAAAGAAAGAAACTTCCATTTTCTTTGTACCGCTCTTTTGGGGTTTTCTCTTTCTTGCAGCTAAGCCTAATCCTAGTTGTTTTCCCTTTTTATTCTGTTTCTTCCTAATCTGGATGGCCTTCTTTGTCTCTCTGTTTTCTTGTTCAAGAACTTCTGGGTTCTAGAGGCAGGGTGTAAACCAGGACAGGAGTCCTGACCAGAGCTTGGGAAGGAAGGCTTTTGGCCAATGATATTCAGCTGCTGGTTCTCATCCAGAACATTTCAGAGATTTAAAAAGTCACAGGTCTTCAGCCAGGCCCCAGGCCTGTCTACTCAGTCTCCCAAGCTGGACTCCAGGCCCTGGTGTTTGCATTGGTCCTCAGGCGATCACTGGCCTGGGTCCTGGGACAACGCTTTTCTTGCCCTCTTTATTGTCTTAAACTGCTGAGATCTTGGTGGGGCTCTAATATGAAAGAGATCATATATGTGAATTACACTCACTAAGAACCATAAACTGAGTGGTTAAAATAACAGAACATACTCTTGAAATCTGGAGACACAAATCCAAGATCATATAATGGGTGGGGCTGTCTCCTTCCAAAGTCTCTGAGGGCCTCCGTTCCAGGCCTTGCTCCCAGCCTCTGCAGGTCCTGCTGGATGACCTGGCTGGGGCCGCCTCCCTCCAGCCTCTGCCTCTGTCATCATGTGGCTTCTCCTGAGCACCTCTGTCTTCTTACGACGACACTGGTCACTGAATTAGAGGCCTCTCCCACTTCAGTACAACTTCTTAACTAATGACATCCGCAAGGACCATATTTCCAAATAAGGTCGCATTCTGAGGCACTGGGGGTTCAGACCCAACACATATTTTTTGAAGGATTGTGCTTCAACATGTAACACTGTTTGCTGGCCTTTTAAAGGAAGAATCCACCCAGGCAGTCCCTGAATCTGTGCTGCCAACAGATCATCTATCAGCATCATACTTTTTGCACTTAATTTTTGGAAATTATCCATGGCCATTTGCTTTTCCAGGGAACATAATTTCTCAGTCACTACAGTTTTGTATATGTGTGTGTATGTATGTGTGTGTAAGAAGAAGTTGAGAAAGTTTGAGGTTGATGTTCTATAGGATCCTGAAATGAACCAGTGGGAAGGGTCTGGAACAATTGTGAAGGAGGCTCAGAAGTGAGAAGCCTGGGGGGTCCGCGGATGGTGGCTGAGCTCAGCCTCTGGAGGGGCCTGGGCTCCAGGTTCCCAGCTCCTGGGTTTTTGCACGCCTCCATCACCACCCCTCGCTGAGACTGTCCCCGTCACAGGGGCAGTGACGGGTCAGTGTCTTTGCAGAGCAGTGGTCGTGTACATCACACCATGATGTCACCACCGCCCTGTGCACAGGTGCTCACACTTCTGGGGGAAAACCCATGTCTTCTAAGTGTCTCATCCATCAGGGCTGACCTGTGGATGTTATGTTTAAGGAGACATTCCCACTGATGGTATGGGTCACGTTGCAGCACAGGCTCCCTCTCTATTTGTAAGCATCTCTCCTGAACCATAACCATTACTGGACCCTGATAACCAGGGGACAGTGCTGGCCTGTGGACTCCACTCAGGGCAGCTCTGAGTCTGTGGCTGGTTAAGAGCACTTGACTGTAGGGAACAGAAACCCAGCTGGAGAGGCAGCAACCAAGCAGGTTCCCTTGTCTCTGGAGCTGGCAGTCTGGGGCTGCGGCTAGACTCCATGGGGCCAACCATGGGGCGGCCTCTTCTGCTTTTCTGCTGCAGCATCCTCAAGGGAGACAGTCCCCCCTTATGGTCACAAGTTGGCCCCTGACATGAGGTACAGGAGGAGGGGGGAGTCTCCATGGTACCATCCACTGGAGGCTGGATTTCAGGGCCAGCTGTGAATGAGTTGTTAGGAAGCTGGTCACCCAGAGTCTTGGGGCCTCAGGTTCCTTAGATGGTTGCAGGTGCTCCAGCAATCATTCCCAGTATCCTCATCCCAGTGTGACCCTCCCTCTGGAGGACAGGGTTGCCCAGTTTCCAGCTGACCCATTATACAGGCAGTCTGAAGGGAGCCTCTTCTAAGTCATCGTTGACCACTGTACTGCACATGCCTGAGCTGTAACTGGGGGGCCCAGAGAAGCAGGCACTTCAGGCCATAGCCCCAGAAATGGGAAACGGGGTCTCAAGTGTCCCTTGTTGCCCAGGAAGGCTTTCATATCCAGACCTTTCTGATAAGCTCCTGTGATAAGATTGAGATAAAATTTATCTAATATAAAGTTAACTTTTAAAATAAACTATTGGGTAGAATTTAGCACATTCACAGTGTGGTATGACCATTACCTTTCTCTAGTTGCAAAACATATCATCCCCCAAAGCAATTCCAAGCCCATAGAAAGCGAAACTCAGCCCCACCCCCACCCCTGAAACCATGAGGTCGGCTTTCTGACTCCAGTTTCCCTAGAAACAGGATCACAGGACTACTTGTGGTCTTCAGCAACCGTGCCTGTCACTCAGCGGAGTGGATGTGTTCAAGGCTCCTCTGTGTCCCACGTAACGTGTGGCAGAACCTCCTCCCTTTTATGGCTGAATGCCATTCCTCTGGGTGATGGCCACATTTGTCTGTTCATTCAGAGCCTTTGATGGATTCGGGTCTGTTTCCCCGTTCTGCTGCTGTGAACTTGCATATATGAGTATTTGCATCCCTGTTTTCAGCAGTTTTGGGTCCAGACTGCCATGTGCTCTCTTGCCTCTGAGTCTGGGGGAGGCTGGCTCCCTGGTGCTGAGCTGCATGTAGGTACAGGCAACGTGTCCCTGTGCCGAGTCCACTGAGCTCTCTGCCCTCACCTGCACTGCCTGTGGCTCCCACACAGCCTCCTCTTCTTGGCCAGTGACCATCCAGAGGATGAGCAGGAGGAGCTGTCCCCTCTGCTGTGGTCTCCTGGGTTTGAGGCACCTGCCCTGGCACCTCTGGGAGCCTGCGGGTTCACGGGCACACTGAGCAGCTGCCGCGGGAGAGCCTGCTCCATCATGGACTCTGGCCTGAATCCTCTCTCTAGGGGCGATGCTGGGGCCCAGCCAGGACCTGGCCCCGCTGCTGTGGGTGGACCTCCCACCCACACCGTTTCACCCCTGTAGGTATTACCCAGTTGAGGCTTGCTCCGTTCTCTGCATGATAGGCCAATAAATCTGAGAGATAAGGGGTTAAGATAAGCAACTTTATTCAGGCAGCCCACTGACCAAGAAGATGGCAGGCTTGTGCCTCAAAATAACCATCTTGTTGGGGTCTGGGTGCCAGGTTCCTTTATAGAGTCAGAAAGAAAGAAGCAAGGAGGAACTAAAGTCAAAAGGCAGAACAGAGAGGGAGAGGCAGTGGGGAAGTAAAGTGAAAGGGTCTGCAGTCTTACAAAACATCTCCACGGAAATGGCCAACCTTTGGAAGGGGTATGCTAATCACTCCTACTCACAGGTGGGTCAGTTCAGTCGCTCAGTCGTGTCCGACTCTTTGCGACCCCATGAATCACAGCACGGCAGGCTTCCCTGTCCATTACCAACTCCTGGAGCTTGCTTAAACTCATGTCCATCGAGTCAGTGATGCATTCCAACCATCTCATCCTCTGTCATCCCCCTCTTCTCCTGCCTTCAATTTTTCCCAGCATCAGGGTCTTTTCCAGTGAGTCATTTCTTCAGATCAGGTGGCTAAAGCATTGGAGCTTCAGCTTCAACATCAGTCCTTCCAATGAATATTCAGAACTGATTTCCTTTAGGATTGACTGGTTGGATCTCCTTGCAGTCCAAGGGACTCTCAAGGGTCTTCTTCAACACCACAGTTCAAAAGCATCAATTCTTTTGGCACTCAGTTCTTCTTATGGTCCAACTCTCCACATCAATACATGACTACTGGGAAAACCATAGCCTTGACTAGACGGACCTTTGTGGGCAAAGCAATGCCTCTGCTTTTTAATACACTGTCTAGGTTTGTCATAGCTTTTCTTCCAAGGAGCAAGCGTCTTTTAATTTCTTGGCTGCAGTCACCATCTGCAGTGATTTTGGAGCCCCCCTCCCAAAAAATAAAGTCTCACTGTTTCCATTGATTCCCCATCTATTTGCTATGACATGATGGGACCAGATGCCATGATCTTCATTTTCTGAATGTCAAGTTTTAAGCCAACTTTTTCACTCTCCCCTTTCACTTTTATAGAGAGGCTCTTTGTTCTTCACTTTCTGCCATAAGGGTGGTATCATCTGCGTATGTGAGGTTCCTGATATTTCTCCTGGCAATCTTGACTCCAGCTTGTGCTTCATCCAGCCTGGCATTTCGCATGATGTACTCTGCATGTGGGTAGGGTCCGATTATCTATGAGCTGAGCAAAGGCACTCTAGCTGACAGACACGCAGAGGGACAGAGTCCTCTGAGGCTGACCGTTGTGTATGATTGTAATAACAGTCAAAAGCAATGAAAAGCAAGTTAAAGAAACAGTTCCAACATGGAGTCAGAACTGGCTTCTTTTGTGCAACACAGGGTCACCTCTGGCGGCAGGGCCGGGCCTAGGAGCCGGCTACCTGGTCCTCATAGTGGGGGCCACCTGCGCCCTGCTGGCCGGGGCCGCTGCCCTCCTTGTCCGGCACTACCAGAGAATGACTGGAAAATACGACTTCAAAGCCCGGTCCGACAACTTCAGCTACCAGGCATTTCATGAGTAAGGAGCCCGGCTGCCCCACAGGTGGGTGCCAAGCGAGACCCTCTGATCTGCGAGTCCTGTCTTCACCACTGATGGCGACCACACAGCGTATCTGGGAATTTTGGCTGTGGGTAGATTTGTGGGTGTTTGTGTCTCATGCCTGCAATACTGTGTGATTTTTTAATAAGAAATATATATTTGGTTTTCATCCACTGTTCCTGGCACACGTGTGTGTGCTTAGTCGCTAAGTCATGTTTGACTCTTTCGTGAGCCCATAGACTATATCCCCCCAGGCTCCTCTGTCCATGGGATTCTCCAGGCAGGAATACTGGAGTGAGTTGCCATGCCCTTCCCCAGGGGATCTTCCCAACCCAGGGATCAAACCCACGTCTCTTATGTCTTCTGCATTGGCAAGCAGGTTCTTTACCACCAGTGCCACCTGGGAAGCTCAACTTCAGCTCAACTTGCCTCTAACATTAAAGACAACAGCTGCCCTGGCCAGGTACCTTCTTGTCCAGTTTGGGACCCACGAGGTGTGGTCACGCAGACCCTTCCACTTACTGACCCTGCTCCATACTGTCCTCATTGGGGGTACTGCCACGTGGACATGCTCTGTGGGGGCTAGCCCACATCCCCTTCTTCCGTCTCCATTCTCTCGAGATAATAGACCTTCAGCACAATTCAGTTCTACAGCGTGGTAGCCCCAGGATTCATTCCTTAAAGGAAGACAGTGGGCTCAGAGAGCTCAGGTCAATCACCCGGGTCGGTCACACAGCAGAGCCTGGTTACTTCTCCACAAGGCAGCATCTCTTTCTGGTTGACCTCGTTGTGACCAGAGAAATTGTCCCCTGCTCCAGGAGCTGGTCCTGGAGACACTGGGAACGTGATGTCCTCACCAGATCTCACCTGGTCTCAGCCCCCACCAACCTGAGAGCCCTCGTGACTCCAGGCCCTGGAGCCCTAACATCCCCATGGGAAGGACTGGGCCTGGGCCCATCATCACCCCGCACAGAATCACAAGGAAATTTCAGTTTCTTCCTTCAGATATAAAATAAGAATGACAACAAGGAGGCCAGTACTTGTTCTGGGGGATTTCCAAAGAAATCTGGTGAGTTGACCAGGGAGGCTGGCCCCTCCTCAAAATGAAAACATGGAGGGAAAATTGGCCCCTGGTCTTTTCTTAAGCTCCTGGGACTTCTTTCTTCCAAAGTATATAGGGAAGAAACCTACAACTAGTTCTCAAGTTCTTGCAAAAATCTGCTCTTTGGAAAACATCAGACAAACGTCCCCGAGGTTGACACTTGGCACAGCCCCATGGGCAATGAGCCCTGTGTCCGGTGGGTGGCCCACAAATTGTGCAAAGGCACAGAGCCTCCAGGGTGTGGCCGTCTGGCTCAGGCGTGTGCACCCGTCACACCCACTTGCCTACCAGAGGGAGTGGGCCTCACCTGAGACCAGGTTCCCATACCTCCTGGGAGTCTCTGCCCTTTTATTGGGCCCAGCCTGGCCCTATTCAGCAAGCACAGATGTCGTGTCCTCAGGATCGGCAGACACTCTCTCCTCCTCACCCTCCTGGGGTTTCCAGCATAAACCTTGCCTTTCCTGGCACAGACTGACCCAGATGATCTTCCGACACAGGCAGCTGTGATCAAGTTCCAGTCTTCACTCGAGCCTTGATGGGAGCCTGCTTTGTCCTACATCCAGGCTTCGATGAGCCCCGGAGATGGAGAACACACAGACTATGCCTGCCCCCAGGAGGCCCATCCTCCATGTGGGTCCCAGACGAGCAGCAGCACCAGGAGGGTGAGAGGAGCTGGTGGAAGGCATGCAGGAGCCCGGACGCCAGGAGCCCCAGACACAGGGATTTTCAAACCAAGCTCCAGTACAGCTCTGCCATTGCCCAGTCACCACCACCGCCCAGAGCTCCCAGCCCTGCTACCACCGCAAATGGTCCAGGCCCCTGTCTGGGCTTTGCTCACTGTTGACATCTATCACCTACTGCCCACCCATCCATCCTTGTGCCCCTCTGTTAAACACACAAAATTTCACTTTCTCAAAGGTATTTGACGTCACACTGGACATTCTATTTTTAAAAATAGGTCAGTCATAAAAAAATACTGCTAATGTGATTTTTAGTAGACACATATACCCTTTGACTTTAGTCCTGCATTATGACCAAGATATTGTTTCTATTTACATAGCAGTGGCTCAAAAAGCACTCTATTAACATGAAAAATTTTATAGCAAGTAGAAAAATATTATATATTTGTATATCTCCCTATTTTATATTTTTCCAAGCATTTTCACAGATACTAAAATAAATAATTTACCTGGGGGGAGGCACTATTTACCCATTGCATAATGGGTAACCATAAAATGAATGGGTGAGTTATTTACATAAGTTTGCAAAATGAGCTCATGAGGAAACAGGTCTAGAAACTAAGTTTTAGTTTAGAATTTTCTTCATTGCACCATGCTAAGAGATAATGTTTCTTACTTGAAGTACATGGAATTGTATTTGATACCCAACACCTGAGAGTATAGTGTTTTTCCTTGATGAACTTAGAATTAGAACGTGGTCTTAGTTTTTAATTCATAGAGTTAATTTCATTGAATGTTTTTAATTCATAGGATTAATTTTATTGAGTGTAATTAACATGGGACATTAGGGAAATGTGTTTTGATTTATTGAAAATCTGAGTCACGATAGAATTACAATATGTAATACCGTGGATAACGACTCTGAGCAAATGGAATAAATTGCTGCAACACTGAAAAAGGCCCGTGCTGGCTGCTCTGTCTGGTTTCATCCACCTCACAAGCTCACTCAGCATCCACAACTGCTGTGTTTCAAGGAGACCAGGAGCCCGTCTCTGGCTCTTCCTGAGCTGTGTCCACTTGTTCTGATATCAGCTCAGGACCTCTCACTGACCTTTCTGGAGGAAGAGACAGTTAGTGTTCAGTAACCCCAGGCTTGAGACCTGAGACTGTGTGGCTGTTTGGATCTTAGGTAAAGTGGCTGATGTGGACTTTAGAACTCCATCTTTAAAACTTCATCCACAGTGTTCATGTAATCTCAGCAACCGCTGTGTCCATTCACTAGTGTTTTCTGTAATAATGAAACTTTGGTCACCCCCTCTTTTTCCTTCTACCACCCTAGTCCCTTCTTCGACAAGTATTTCCTGAGCATATACTATGCACCAGGGCCTGAGCTCAGAGCTGGAGATCATGAGAGGCAGGCTTGGTTCTGCCCTCAAAGGGCACATGGTCTTGTGGGGGAGAGACACTCAAAACTGATGATGGGGGTCATGACAAGTACCGAGAGGGGCAAGAATGTGTGTGTCGTGAGGTGCCCTGACTGGTCCACCCATCCACCCATCCGCTCATCCACTCATCCACCATTCTCTCTGCCCATCCACCCAACCACTCATCATCCATCCCTCACCCCGTCCCTCCAGCCTTCCTTCCTCCCATTCATCCATCCATCCAACCAGCAAAGGCCGTTGAGTTCCCGTTCTTATGCTGACATTGTGTGTGTGCATGCCAAGTCGCTTTAGTCGTGTCTGACTCTGCGACCCCATGGACAGTAACCCGCCAAACTCCTCTGTCCATGGGATTCTCCAGGCAAGAATACTGGAGTGGGTTGCCATGCCCTCCTCCAGGGGATCTTCCCGACCCAGATATCGAACCTGTGTCTCTTATGCCTCCTACTTTTACCACTAGCGCTACTGGGAAGCCGTATACTGACATTCGGAAGACAGAGTGAAGTAGAGTCCATGTCCCCAGAAACTCAACATCCAGCTAAAGAAAAGCCCCTATGAATCCTATGTGCAATAAAGCCAAGGAGAGACGGAGGGAGCCAGAATTATGCATGTGTGTGCCCGTGTGCTCACATTACTTCTCCAAGAGAGTCTGGGGTGCTGCTGGGTAAAGGTAGGCTCAGGCTGAATGCTGCTTGTCGGTTAATCCCTCTGATTGAAGACTCTGCTGGCATGGCTCAGGAACTGAATTCAAAGCATTGTGAAACAGAAGGAGGAAGGGCAGGATCCAGGGCGGCCCTGGACATCTGTAGAGGTTGTTCACAGCTTTTCAAAGCAGAGGTCACCCTCAGAGTTGTGCAAGGCACACTCTGTAAGGCCAGACTTGGGAACCTCGGAGACCCTCCAGAAGACCCCTTCCGGGACAGAGTGGGCTGTCCTGCTCATCCAGGGTGAGGACTGTATGACACACCTGTGAAAGTGAAAGTCGCTCAGTCATGTCCGACTCTTTGCGACCCCATGGACTCTACAGTCCGTGGAACTCTCCAGGCCAGAATACTGGAGTGGGTAGCCTTTCCCTTCTCCAGGGGATCTTCCCAACCCAGGGATCGAACCCAGGTCTCCTGCATTGCAGGCGGATCCTTTACCAGCTGAGAAGCCTGTGCACACACCTTGTAGATATTAATTAAACACCTTCTCACTTTAAAATGGAGAAAATGGGGGAAATGGAGTTGTTATGCAATTTTCCCAAACAGCTTGTAAGCGGAGACACTGGAACTGAAACCAGGCCTGCCTGCCTGTAAAGTCCTGTGATCCTCTTTGCTAGGGAGAGTCTGATGAAAACCAGGGATCTGGTGGAGGCGGAGACTCACCGCATCTGCCTGGTACCCTCCGGCTCAAGCTGAGCTACCCCTAAGCCACCACGAGATGGCGCCGCAGACCAGGGAGGGAGACACGTTTTTCTGCAGCCTCCCGGGCCCTGCTTCACTGGTCTGAACGCTTTCGCGCTGTTTGAGCTTCTCGGCTGCGAAGGAAGGAAATCTGAAATCATTCCACAGAGCTTCGGGGTCTCAGGGGCACGTGTCTGCTGGGGTTGGGTTCAGACAACCGCGCTGGTGGTGAGGAAAAAAATTAATCAGTAGTCACTCTAAGAATGAAATGAAAATTTTTATTCTAGCCAACCTGAGAATTATCACCCAGGAGATGTCTTGCAGTTCAGTTCAGTTGCTCAGTCATGTCTGACTCTTTGTGACCCCATGAATCGCAGCACACCAGGCCTCCCTGTCCATCACCATCTCTCGGAGTTCACTCAGACTCACGTCCATCCAGTCCGAGATGCCATCCAGCCATCTCATCCTCGGGTGACCCCTTCTCCTCCTGCCCCCAATCCCTCCCAGCATCAGAGTCTTTTCCAGTGAGTCAACTCTTCGCATGAGGTGTCCAAAGCACTGGAGTTTCAGCTTTAGCATCATTCCTTCCAAAGAAATCCCAGGGCTGATCTCCTTCAGAATGAACTGGTTGGATCTCCTTGCAGTCCAAGGGACTCTCAAGAGTCTTCTCCAACACCACAGTTCAAAAGCATCCATTCTTTGGCGCTCAGCCTTCTTTACAGTCCAACTCTCACATCCATATATGACCACAGGAAAAACCATAGCCTTGACTAGATGGACCTTTGTTGGCAAAGTAATGTCTCTGCTTTTGAATATGCTGTCTAGGTTGGTCATAACTTTTCTTCCAAGGAGTAAGCGTCTTTTAATTTCATGGCTGCAGTCACCATCTGCAGTGATTTTAGAGCCCCCTAAAATAAAGTCTGCCACTGTTTTCACTGTTCCCCCATCTATTTCCCATGAAATGATGGGACCGGATGCCATGATCTTCGTTTTCTGAATGTTGAGCTTTAAGCCAACTTTTTCACTCTCCTCTTTCACCTTCATCAAGAGGCCCTTTAGCTCCTCTTCACTTTCTGCCATAAGGGTGGTGTCATCTGCATATCTGAGGTTATTGATATTTCT
>SJYC01136132.1:0-15561 GCA_006408675.1 Madoqua kirkii
GCTCTTCACCTTGTAGGTCAGCGACTGCAGAGCTTGCTGACTTGATTCTCGTGGAACTGGAGGGAGGGCAATGTTCCTATTTTACAGTCCCTTCCCCTTTGATCTTAATTTCAACCAACATTTGCAGGCATTTCATGACCAGCTTGTTCCAAGGCCCTAAGAATGCTTATTCCTGGGTCAGATGCAGACTTGACAGGCTGCCCCATGCACTGTTCTTAGACAAGACCCTGATGACAGGGGCCCAAAGCTTCTGGGCCTCCTGTCCTATTGGTTTGTTCTGGCCCAGGAAATGGGTCCCTCTTGTTGCTTCTTTCTACGACTAATTACACGATTACAATCATTTTTCTTATAGGACTACATATTTGATCAATCATTCCAGGTCACCTAGTTGTTCTTGGGACTTCCCTGATGGCTCAGTGGTAAAGAATCCACCTGCAATGCAAGAGATGCAGCAGATGTGGGTTCCATCCCTGGGTTGGGAAGATACCCACTTCAGTACTCTTGCCTGGGAAATCCAGGGGCAGAGGAGCCTGGTGGGTGACAGTTGATTTGGTTGTCAAGTTGGACAAGAATGAGCGACTGAGCACACAGTTGTTATGAATTTTACCTGAGGCTCCGTCACACATTTGGTAGTGCAAGAAACAATCATCTTGTAAAATAGATGGAATACAAGTAACACAGCAAGTAACATTAGTTAACAAGGTCATAAGTAGGTATTTAGGGATTCCCAGGTGGCTCAGTGGTAAAGAATCCACTTGGCAATGCAGGAGAGATAGATTTGATCCCTGGGTTGGGAAGAGCCCCTGGAGGAGGAGATGGCAACCCACTCCAGTATTCTTGCTGGGAAATCCCAAGGACAGAGGAGCCTGGCGGGCTACAGTCCGTGGGGTTGTGAAGAGTTGGACGTGACTGAGTGCACACACACACAAAGTAAGTATTTCAGCTAAGAGCTTCCGTGAAGTGCAGCCCTGCACTCAGCAGGTCATCTGAGCTGTTTGTTCCAATGGCTACCTTTAAGGGAGATGATATATTGGCATTTTACATCAAGTTTACTGAAGACATCTGCACGTACATGGTGAGGGCAGGGTCATTGTGACCCCTTACAGGATTGAGAAAGGGAAGCTATCTTCTAAGGAGTTATGTGGTTGGTGTCAGGAGAAGAAAAATTGATGTTTAGGGTTGAGCAGGAATTTCTGCTCTGGGGAGTTCTGGTTAAAACACAATGTACACTGGAGGGAGGGGTGGGGGGAGAAAGCAGGCCCAACAGCAGAGGAAAAGGCTTATATTAAAAGTTTCCTTGTTTTGCCTTAAGATGTGAGTTTTTACTTCATCCCTGGTCTTTCAGGGTGGGCAGACCCAGTGCCTTCATAGCGGGGGACTTAGAGGCGCCGGCCTGGGCGGCTGTGGGGCTGGCTCTGCGTGGACTCTGCCTTCCTGCCTGTACTTCCTGAGGGAAGGGCGCCTTCCTTCTCCCCCTCTTTGTTTCTGGGAGGAAAAGGGCAGCCACGGCAGGAAATGGTGTCTCTGTGCAGTAAACACGGGGTAAACTTCCCCGGACGGGCACTGGGGTGTCGGGGCCGTAGCGGGACTGCCGGCAGCGGGAGCTGGCATGGGGAGGCGAGTCCTGGAACTGGGCAGGCGAGGGCTAAGCTTCACCAGCCGCGTCTTGAATACTCTCTGCGTTTGTCCTGAGTCTTGGACATGTCTCTTCCCAGGGACACGGAATGAAGGTCAGGGTGGCAGCGTGGCCAGGCCTGGGATGGAGACCCAGTCCACCACCTGTTCCAGCGGCTGAGGGGTCCCATCTGTGTCCAGGGTCCCCGGTATCCCAGTCACCATGGGGAGCCCTGGTGGAGGAGGAGAGCAGCTCAGGGAGGGAACAGCTGTGGAGCCTGGGCTGAACATGAACGGGCCACCTCAGTGCCGTGGAGCCGGGCGAGGCCTCCAGGTTCCACTGTGGCCCTGCACCCCTGGACCGGGCTTCGCGCTCCCTCGGGGAGAGGGCTGGCTGGCCCAGCCTCAGGAGCACGTAGGCCTTCCTGGGAGCTGGTCGTCTTCTGTCCCGAGGACTGGCCTCTCTCAAGTTAGTTGCCCCTTTCGCCGAGATGGAACCACAGCCATCGTTCGCTGGTGTCTCCACCCCAGCAGTCCAAACGGCCTTCTAATCCAGTTTCCAACTTGGGCCGCCCTCTCAGAGACCTGGTCCCCATGGCAGAGGTCCGGCCCACCAGACGTCCCGTCTCTTTCCCAGCTGCTGCTGCTGCTGCTGCTAAGTCGCTTCAGTCAAGTCTGACTCTGTGCGACCCCATAGACGGCAGCCCATCAGGCTCCCCTGTCCCTGGGATTCTCCAGGCAAGAACACTAGAGTGGGTTGCCATTTCCTTCTCCAATGCATGAAAGTGAATAGTGAAAGTGAAGTTGCTCAGTTGTGTCTGACTCTTAGCGACCCCACGGACTGCAGCCTTCCAGGATCCTCCGTCCATGGGAGTTTCCAGGCAAGAGTACTGGAGTGGGGTGCCATTGCCTTCTCCACTCTTTCCCAGCAAACCTCTTGTAACTCTTGAGTTTCACCAGGTCTGGCCATGTTCTGCCTTAGGGGTGGCAGATGGGACCCCGCCTGCCCCAGGAGCCCCTGGACACCTCGGTCATGGGCAGAAGTGCTACCACTAAGCTGATCCTGGAGCCCTGCCGGGAGCAGTGGACGGGGACTCCGCATGGGCAGCCCAGTGCCCAGGTGGCCTGCTTTTTAGGTCAGCGAAGATCCATCACCCGCTTCCCATCCATGCCCAGAAGGGGGCAGGTGCTGGGTGGGCAACTGCCCCCACACCGCTGGGTTGCCTCCGCTGGGCCCCTCCCTTACCTGCAGGCCTGCAGCCAGGCCCACTCCTGTGGCTGGGGGGGGATGGGGCGCAGCACGGGATCCAGGTTGCTGCCCTGGCTTGTTCGCCACTGGAGGCTTCTGGCCTCCCGTCCTCGGGACGTCTGGGTCCCACTCCTGCCAGCTGCTGACCAAGTTCTGGGGCTCTGATGCCCCGGGAGGCTGCTAGGTGCAAAAAACACCTTCATGGCCACTGAAAATTTAATACGTCATTTCTGAGGTTGATTTTTAAAAGACTATTCATTTTCCTTAATTAAATTCAACTCGTGAATCTTTTAAATTTATTTTGCATGCATCTGGGGACTTCTAGCAGTCACTTGGAAGGGGAACTTGGAGTTTGATGAAAAGTGACAGGAACTGTCGTGACCAGTCCTGTTAATTAAATTCCCTTGGGCATTTAAAATTGTATTTACAAATTTGATTTCTTTGATTTTCCTTCTAAAAAGCTTCAACTGTATGGCCCATGTGCTTTAAAAATCTCCAGTGAGGCTGCTGAGAACAGACCAAGCCTGGACGCTTGATCTCAGAGTCTGAGGCACATACGGATTCTCTTTACATATCAAGTCCGTTTCTCTTTCAACTTGAATGTACAAGTGTATAAGGAGCAGGACATTTTATTATTTATTTTCTTTCTACATTCCTTTATTTTTTATTTTTATTTTCTTACAATATTGTATAGGTTTTGCCATACATCGACATGAATCCATCCCGGGTGTACTTGTGTTTCCCATCCTGAACCCCCTTCTGGAGCAGGGCATTTTAAACTAGACTCAGCTCTTCTATTCATTGTTGTTCAGTAACTCAGTTGTGTCCAACTCTGCAAGCCATGGACTGTAGCACACCAGGCTTCCCTATCTTTCACCATCTCTGGGAGTTTACTCAAACTCTTGTCCGTTGAGTCGGTGATGCCATCCAACCACCCCATCTTCTGTCATCCCCATCACTTGCCCTCAGTCTTTCCCAGCATCAAGTGTTTTTCTAATGAGATGGCTCTTCACATCAGGTGGCCAGAGTATTGAAGCTTCAGCATCAGTCCTTCCAATGAATATTCAGAGTTGATTTCCTTTAGGATGGACTGGTTGGATCTCCTTGCAGTCCAAGGGACTCTCAGGAATCTTCTCCAACACCACAGTTCAAAAGCATCAATTCTTTGGTGCTCAGCCTTTCTTATGGTCCAACTCTCCATACATGACTTCTGGAAAAACCATAGCTTTGACTATACAGACCTTTGTTGGCAAAACGATCTCTCCGCTTTTTAACACACTGTCTAGGTTTGTTATAGCTTTTTTTTTCCAAGGAGCAAGCGTCTTTTAATTTCATGGCTGCAGTCACTGTGCATAGTGATTTTGGAGCCCAAGGAAATAAAGTCTCTCACTGTTTCCATTTCTTCCTCATCTATTTGCCATGAAGTAATGGGATTGGATGCCATGATCTTAGTTTTTTGAATGTTGAACTGTAAGCCAGTTTTTAGCTATTCTATGGGATAAACTAGAGGAAAAAATATCTGTGTTGTGGGAGCCTCTAATGTGCCTCATTCTCTTAAATATTGTAGATTTTAAAGCAAATACACAGACTCTTCCTGAACGTAACAGGAAAGAATTAATACAATGGGGTTGATTTATTTTATCATCTTTCTGTGATTCTAAACATCCCTAGAGTTAAAACAGGCTTCTCCACTTCAGAAACGATTTTACCACTCTAAGCAAGTTATCCTGTCACAGTGGAGAGGGTCGGGTCTGGACTTGAGACCAGGGACTGTGACATTCCAGATGCGTCTATCGGGCCACTGATGAGACTTCTGGTGAGAGTCGTCACCCTGATGCCTGGTGAAGTGTCTCCCAAGCTGAGCTCTTGGGTTCCCCCAGATCATTTCCCATCCGCCCCTCTGGCTAGTCTTCAGTCATCTCCCAGTGGCTCCATCAGTGACCAGATCCAGCTCTCTGTGGCTGAGTATCCTGGCAGGGGGGTGACGGCTGCCAGGCCCACTGATCAGAGTTCCGGGCTGGGATTCTGCCTCTGACTTGGGCGTGGGCACTCTTTCCAGTGCTCACACTGACAGGACCTCAGGTTCACACAGATCTAACAGTTTCATCCACCCTTTGAGGCAGGGACCCAGCTCCACATTCTTCAGGTGGGGAAACTGAGCCCAGAGGGAGGAAGGAACTTGCCTGAGGCCCAGGGTGGTGGTGGGGCCAGGGTTCCGAGTGGCCGACCGCTGTGCGTGGCTTCAGTGCAGGAGCCCCAGCTTGGGAGCAAGACCCCGGTTGTAATCAGGATGGGCACCGCGCTGTTCTGACTGTCCTAGAAGCCATGAAGAGAGGCCTAGTGCCTTGTCCCGGGCTTTGTGCTGCAGACGAGGGCTGGGCCATGTCAGCTGGATCTCTAGTCTTAGAAGCACCGAAGGAGGTGATGTCATTTTCCTCCCCTTTGTAACTGCCCATCCCTCCTCCTGTCACGAGAATGTGAGAAGGCCCCATAAAGGGCAGGAATCGTCTTGATCTTGTTTTGATGAAGGCTCCAGTCAGGGATGGGCTTCCCTGGTAGCTCAGCTGGTAGAGAATCCACCTGTAATGCAGGAGACCCGGTTTGATTCCTGGGTTGGGAAGATCTCCTGGAGAAGGGATAAGCTACCCACTCCAGTATTCTTGGACCTCCCTGGTGGTTCAGTCTACGGTAAAGAAATCTGTCTGCAATGCAGGAGACCTGGATTCGATCCCTGGGTTGGGAAGATCCCTGGAGGAGGGCATGGCAACCTGCTCCAGTATTCTTGCCTGGACAATCCCATGGACAGAGGAGCCTGGCAGGCTACAGCCCATAGGGTCGCAAAGAGTTGGACACAACTGAGTGACTAAGCACAGCACAATCAGTCAGGGACTTTGTTGCAGAGAAGGGTGTGCGGGGTTCCCAAGACCACCTTTTGGTTTGATGACCCTCTAGAGAGACTCAAGGCACAGAAGTTACAGTTTATCACCCCATGGACTGTAGCTGGCCTGTTCAGTTCAGTCGCTCAATCATGTCTAACTCTTTTCGAACCCATGAACTGCAGCACACCAGGCCTCCCTGTCCATCACCAACTCTTGGAGTCCACCCAAACCCATGTCCATTGAGTCAGTGATGCCAACCAACCATCTCATCCTCTGTCGTTCCCTTCTCCTCCTGCCCTCAATCTTTCCCAGCATCAGGGTCTTCTCAAATGAGTCAGCTCTTTGCATCAGGTGGCCAAAGAATTGGAGTTTCAGCTTCAACATCAGTCCTACCAATGAACATCCAGGACTGATCTCCTTTAGGATGGACTGGCTGGATCTCTTTGCGGTCCAAGGGACTCTCAAGAGTCAACACCACAGTTCAAAAGCATCAATTCTTCTGCACTCAGCTTTCTTTATAGTCCAACTCTCACATTCATACAGGATCACTGGAAAAACTATAGCCCCTTGACTGGACGGACTTTTGTTGACAAAGTAATATGTCTGCTTTTGAATATGCTGTCTAGGTGGTCATAACTTTCCTTGGAGTAAGTGTCTTTTAATGTCATGGCTGTAGCCGTTCCCTTCTCTAGGGGATATTCCTGACCCAGGGATTGAACCCAGGTCTCCTGCCTTGCAGGCAGACTCTTCAGCATCTGAGTCACCAGGGAAGCCCCTGATACAGTGAGAGGATGCAGATGAGGATCAGCAAGAGAGAGGACACACAAGAGGAGCCCGGGGAGGGCAGGCTGAGCTCATGATGTCCTGTCTTGTGGACGATCTAAGCTCTGACAGTGGCACGTGATGACCCATGTGGGTCACCGCCAGCCAGGGCAGCTCACAGGCCTCTGTGTCCAGAGTTTTACTGGTCAGTTGTGCAGGCGTGGAGCACCTACACTGGTGACCTGAACTACTCAGACCCCAGCCCCTTCCCCTGCCAGGCTTGACTGAGGTGCTCAGCCCACAGCTCCCTCATCACTCACAGCATTAGCAGGAATACCAAGCAGGGCCCAGGTCCCTGGGTGCACACACAGCCTCATCAAGTGGACATTCCTCAGTTTAGTTCAGTTCAGTCGCTCAGTCACATCCAACTCTTTGCAACCCTATGGACTGCAGCCTGCCCGGCTTCCCTGTCCATCACCAACTCCCTTGAACTTGCTCAAACTCATGTCCATTGAGTCGATGATGCCATCCAAACATCTCATCCTCTGTCGTCCCCTTCTCCTGCCTTCAATTTTTCCCAGCATCGGGGTCTTTTCCAAGGAGTCAGTTCACATCAGGTGGCCGAAGTATTGGAGCTTCAGCTTCAGCATCAGTCCTTCCAGTGAATATTCAGTGTTGATTTCCTTTAGGATGGACTGGTTGGATCTCCTTGCAGTCCAAGAGACTCTCAAGAGTCTTCTCCAACACCATAGTTCAAAGGCATCAATTCTTTGGCAGTCAGCTTTCTTTGTGGTCCAACTCTCACATCCATACGTAACTGCTGGGAAAACCATAGCTTTGACTATGGACATTCCTAGGACTCCGCTGGAACTGAACGTGCGGGACTCAGCACCCCAGCCCCACTGAGCCTCTCCTGCACGGGGGCGGGTGGGGCTGGGTGCAGAAGGGGCCAGGCGTCCGAAGTCATCGAGGGCCCCTCTGAGAGCCGAATCTGGCTAAGAGATGCTCAGGCTGCCAGGAGACTGGCCCCTCTCTGCCCCAGCTCTGATTTCCTTACAGAGCAGAGAAGTCACCCCATGACCCAGGCAGAGCTGGGCTAAGGGTGTGGGGGCAGCCTCAGCTCAAAGCCCCAGACCTGGCCATGTGTAACAGCCAGCACTGAGGGGATGGGGTGATCAGAGTACGCAGGGGAAGACATTCCCTCTGTCGTTTTGGGCAGCGTTGTATTTTACACATCTCTCCAAGTGTTTATAAGTACGTTTAGAACGTTGCTAAAACTGCCTCATCTCAGTGAAATAAACATGCTGGTAATCATGGGGACTGGAGTGTTTCAGCCCAGGGCAGAAACCACAGCAGGCGGACTCGAGGTTTAATGGATATCCTCGGGTTTGATTCCAGGTGGAATCAATCAGATTGAAGATCTTCATAGTACTTTTCATCCTCCTGCAGAGTGTCTATCCAGTTTCACAACCTTTGAAGCCCCAGGCCGGTCCCCCGAGGCCACAGGCACGAGTTCTGTCTACCTGGGGCCAGAGTCCCGCACACAGCACAGCCAGGCTTCCTTCCAGGTGGCCCAGAGCTGTTGGGCTTCTTTTTCACCAAGTTGTTGCCAGGAAGCCCAAGTATTGCAAAGTTGACCAGCTAACTCCAGCCTTCTCTCTGTGGATTTTGTGATTAAAGAAAAAGGAGAGAGAGAATGAAAAACAACAACAAAACCCCAAGGGACTAAGACAGAGAGAAAAATATATATATATATAATTAGCATGCAGAATTTTCAGTGGAAAATTACCCCCAAATCGTCGACAAGTTCTCCACAAATTGTGGAGCCCTGAATATAACCATCTGGTACAAGTTACAGCTAGCTCATCACATCCACGCCAGGTAAGGTGAGAGGACAGCCCTGCAGGGTGATTCTGAGTTTGGGTGCCATGTCTATGCTAAGGTGTGATGTTGAAGTCTCTCCACCCTGTAACAGGAGATGGAGGCAATGTAAGGCAGAGAAGGCAGGGGACGGGGAACACGACAGAGGGCCAGCAGGGAGCCTACCCCCAGGAAGCAATGGCTATGATCCTGGGAGGAGAGAGGGGCCTGGGCACGGCCAGCATCTGGTCTGAGTGTTCAGGTCTGGGCATGCGTGCATTCTTGGCATGAGCTAAACTGGGGTTGCAGCCTTAGAAGAAATGTTTTGTGAAAATGATGTCAGAATATTTGAAAAATGCAGACAGGACCCTACATCTCCTTCCCATGGCCTTGCCCTCCCCTTCCAGTGCGTTCCAGAAAGTTCTATGACCTCAAATGTGCTGTGGCCATGGCGGCCAAGCTGAGGGAGGGCCAGCCTGCCGGGTACTTGCCATCAGCGACCCTTGGTGGTCCTTGGGGCCAGTGGGAGCACTGGCAGCTCCTCCCACTGTGAAGCCCTCGTACAGGCACTGGGGGGAGTGGGAACTTGAACCAGAGCGCATGGCATGAAGCCTGGCTGTGCTGGAGGTGGGCCAGCAGGCATGTGACAGGAAGCCTTTCATGAGAGTGGGTCTGGGGTGGCACGCTGGTGTCACCTGTGCTGGGCTCCTTGGGGAAGAGTCCAGCAGCAAAGGGAGACCCAGAGCAGGGTGGGAAGAGGGGGTTGGGGTGAGCCTGGTGTCCCACAGCTCACCCCCAGCTCCCTACTTTGCTCTCCATGTCCCTGCTGCAGCAGCTCAATTCTGTGGATTTTTCTAGGCTCTGAAGCCTGTATTTTTTTTTAAATTGAAGTATAGTTGATTTACAGTGTTTTACCAATCTCTGCTGCATAGCAAAGTGACTCAGTTTTACACATAGACATTCTTTTTTAAATATTCTTTTCCATTATGGTTTATCCCAGAAAATTGGATATAGTTCTTTTTGCGCTGCAGGCTTCCCAAGCGACACAGCGGTAAAGAACTACCTGCCAATGCAAGAGGCGCAGGTTTGGTCCCTGGGTCGGGACGATGCCCTGGAGGAGGAAATGGCAACCCATTCCAGGGTTCTTGCCTGGAAAATCCCAGGGACAGAGGAGCCTGATGGGCTGCAGTCCACGTGGGGTGGCAAAGAGTCAGACATGACTGAGCGCTCAGCCCATGTGCGTTACAGAAGGATCTCGCTGCTTACCCATCCAGTAAGGAGGAGTTTGCACTTCCTGGCCGCAGACTCTCAGTCCGTCCCTCCCTGTCCCCGTCCCCCTTGGCCTGTATCTTTGAATCCAGAGGGACTATGACTCGGCCTGGACTAGACGGTCTGCTGTGGCAGGTGGGAGGAACCTCGCAAACAGGAGCCCGTTGTCTTGGTTTCTGGTCTTTATCCTGCATTCTCTCAGCAGGTGCCTCTGTGATAGTGTGGTCTGCTGGTCCACATCCTAGCCTCTGCCAGCGCTTACCCCTGCTCTGACTCCAACACCTGCTCTCAGGTGAGACCACGCACAGGACTGGAGGTAGGCACCTCCATGTGAGCCCTGGGCTCCCGAAATGTGGGCTCCGGAGGCTAGGGGAAGGGGCTGACACTCCCCCGCGGCCCCCCCCACCCATCCAGCTGTGGCAGAGAAAAGGGGCATTTTCTGCTTTGTTGATCTGTTTGAAGGACGTGTTGCCCAGAGATGGCTTTTGCCCAAGACATTAAAGGACAAAGGCAGGCAAACACATCAGTGGCCTCGCTGGCCAGGGGCCACACTGTGGTCAGGATTGGGGAGCTGTGCAGCCACAGCTGTGGGAAACAATGCCAGCTGGAGGTCTGGCTTCCATCTGTGGCTGACTCTGGACCCAGCCTCCCAGAGAAACTGGCTTCATGAGGACTGGCCTCTTCCTCTCAAGTTTCTGCAGCTGCGAAGATAATCGTGGCCCACGGGCACTTGGAGCTTCACCAGGCACTAAAACCTCTGCACTTGTCTTCTTTAATCCTCATAACAACACACCAAGATCAAGGCGGCTCTTCCGTGTCCTCTTTCAGGAGCTAAGTCCCTCCCAAGGCCCTGATGGGTCAGCACAGACCCCCAGCTGCTCCCCTGCTGGGCTGTTCACAGGAGTTAGAGAACAGGAGCTAGAAATATGGAAGGTGGTGTGCTCTTCTGTGGCTGAAACACACCAGCACAAACTGGTGGTTTGAAACTACACAAATCGATCATCGTACATGTCAGGGCTTAAATCTCTGATGTGAGGCTCACTGGGCTCAGATCAGGGTGTGGGCAGGCTGGCCCCTCCTGGACACTCCAGAGGAAGATTCACCTTTGCAATCAAGGGGTGCCTCAGTTCTTGGCTTGTGGCCCTTCCTCCATCTGCAAGGGCAAGATGATAGGTCACGGCCTCCTCATGTCCCATCGCTCTGAGCCTCTCTGCCACCTCCCTCTGCCAGGTTTGCAGATCTGGTTGATTATTCTGGGCCCACCCTGATAATCCAGAATAAGCTCCCTATTTTAAGGCCTGCTGATTACCAACTTCAGTTCCATCTGCTCCCCTTAATCCTTCATGCGTGTAAAATAATACATTCGCGAATTCCAGGATGGGGACCTGGGGAGGCATGGCGGGATCTGTGTCTCCACGGTCACCTTCCCCTCTGTCGCTTGGACTGGCCGCCCCTCCAAGGTCCAGTCTCTACCTGCAGATTAGCTTTTGAAAGCTGAGTGTTATGAAACAGTTGTTATTAGAAGTGGATATAAATGTGCTGCTGCTGCTAAGTCACTTCAGTCGTGTCTGACTCTGTGCGACCCCATAGACTGCAGCCCACCAGGCTCCCCCGTCCCAAATGTGCAATGAAATATATTAAAAAACAGAGGTAACAAATGCTCAAAACTCATCACTTTCTTAAGTCAGATAGAAGAGAAACATCGTACGACATCCTCTATATATGGACTCGAAAAAGAAACGAAACAATTGAACCCACAGACTTAGAGAACGAATTTATGGCTGTCTAGGGTGGGGGTGGGGGGCAGGGAAGGGATAGTTAGGGAATCGGGGATGGACGTGTACACACTGCTAGATTTAAAATGGATAACCAGTGAGGACCTACTGTCTAGCACAGGGAACTCTGCTCAATGTAATGGGGCAGCCTGGATGGGAGGGGAATTTGGGAGAGGATGGGTCCATGTGTTTGTGTGGCCGAGTCCCTTTGCTGTCCACCTGAAAATATCACAACGTTGATCATTGGCTATACCCCAATATAAAATTAAAAGTTTAAAGGAAAAAGACTCACCACTTCCTAATCCTTTTACTGCAGGTTACTGTCATCTCTGCCTTTCCGGTTATTTGCCTCTATTGCCTCTGAGGGGCAGAAGTCCTAGCTAATCCCCCGTTCCCCACAGCCCCCCACCCCTGCACAACTCTTTTGACTCTGCCTTCAGTGACATTGTGGCAGCAGCTTGAAACTGGCCACGGGGGCAGTGTTTCCATCCCAGAATTCAGCAGAGGCTGCAGATCAGTCTTGATATATTTTGCGTTGATGGTTTAAAAGATTAGCATTGCAGATTGACCTAAAGGTGGGTCATGTTTGTGACTACTACATTGTGAATAGCATAGAAAATTGTCCCATCAGAGCTGAACTGCAACTCCAGATTGGCTACAGATGC
The DNA here is from genome assembly GCA_006408675.1 of Madoqua kirkii. NCBI lineage: Eukaryota > Metazoa > Chordata > Mammalia > Artiodactyla > Bovidae > Madoqua > Madoqua kirkii. The sequence continues at coordinate 12,074 of SJYC01136132.1, forward strand.
AAGAGTTTGGCAAGAAATGAGGACTCACCTGCTGGTCCAGTGGTTAGGACACCATGCTTCCAATGCAGGAGGCAAGGATTTGATCCCTGATCGGGAAAGTTCTAAATGTCCTGAGGTCAAAATAAAGTTATTAGAAAAAAAAAATGGCAAAAATCAACCAAAGCGTTCTGAGTGACCATGGCCACAGGGACTTCATAACAAACAGTCCTCTCTCCTTGGTTATAGTGTAAACGATACACTATACTTTCTTTATCTCAGAAAATGAAGACTAAACTGACATCTGTGTGCTTGCCCATGCTTCTCTTCAGACAGCTGGTTGTTAATCGCTTACCAGCACATCCCCACTTACTCCTCCCCACCGCAGACTCCTGCCAGTCCCGCTGCTTCGTACCCTTGTCCTCTGAACCTCTTTCACTTTCCAGAACCCTCCCTACTGTACACACGCTGTTTGCACAGTGTGGCATGACCCCTTCCCACTCTGTCTGTCCCATTGTCCAGCTGGCCCTGCAGGTACCACGCTGGAACCACCTTCCTGGGAGCCTTCCTGGCCCTGGGTGGGGTGGAGTGCCCGTCCCAGATGCTCACTGCCCCCTACCCCTGGTCTCTCCCATCTCAGCTCACTGCCCCCCTCCCCCTACTCCCAATTCGGAACCCAGCCACTTCTCTGTCTCTTCCACTGGCCCTGGCTGTGCAGAGCCCCAAACCACCCCAACACAGCAGGTGCTCAACAAACATCCCTGGAAGGGCTGGGACTGTTTTCAGTGGGTAAGGCCTTTGAGTCTCTCCTGGGACCCAGGAGGAAGCCCTGCTATTGACAGCTGTGGAGGGAGCCAGTTCCTTCCCAGCTCATAACATCCTCCAGGGCATGTCAAGGGGATGAGAGAATGGCCCCCTACCCCATCCCCTTGAGTCTGGAGGGAGCTCCTCCCTTTCTGACTCCACATCTAACATCCCCGACAAAGGGCTTCTGGATGCAAACCCACAGGGGTTGGGGATCTAGGGATCTAGGCATCTGTTGGGGGTCTAGACCAGATTAGTGGCCTCCTGGGGGATCCTGGGAGCTGAGATCCTGGGTCGGATGTGCTCAGAGGACCAGCAGGAGCAAAAGTGAGGTGGTTAATGAGGAAACATCTCCCAGAGCCCCTGGTGAGACGGAGAGGCAGGGAGACTGGGCGGGAGGCCCTCCCCACTGTCCTACCTCCCCACTTGCCCACCCCCACCAGGCACATGTTGGAGGCGCTGATGAAGGCTGCAGGCCTCACCTGCCTCACGTGTTTGTGTAGTTACTGGTGGGCAGGATGATGGGTGGCGGTGGAGGAGAGACCACATGGAATCCCAGGAGAGGTGCTGAGCCGGGCGGGGTGCCTTGGCTGTACTGGCGAGCACCCTGCCTGCGAGCCCGGGGCCTTCCTTATGTGCAGGTCCATGTGGACGACTGTCAGGATCACTCATCTTGCAGGTGGAATGCTGAATGTTTGTCCCTGATGAACGTCAGCACCATGATGGCCTCCCAGACACAGGCTGGGACAAAACACCAGAGTGCTCTCTGACCGTCATATTCAAACACAGGGTGCCTTCTGCAAGCTCCTGGCCTGGCTTGAACTGTGGGCCTGCAACATCCTCTGTGCTCGTCGCTAATGGGGGGCTCCTCTACTGTCCCCACCTAATCCCCAGGGGGACACAGCCACCTGGGAAGGCGAGGTGGGAGGGTAGGACCACTGGATTCTTGAGGCCCCTCCCAGCTGTGGGCCTTCATGCTGTCTGTCTTCCTGTCAGGACGCAGCTATGAAATGCCAGTGGGCATCGAGGCGGGTGGTGAGTCAGGGAACCAATGATGAGCAGGACATGTGGCCTCTTTCTGGATTGGGAAGTGATAAGAAAGCAGTTTTCCTCTCGGAAGGCCTAGCTGACCTGGGATAGACAGGAAGGAGAGATGGGAGACATACAGACAAGGAGACAGAAGGACAGGCCTCCAGGGGGATGGCTCCAGCGCTGTTGGCTGCAGGGTTCCCCCAGTTGAGTTCAGTTCAGTTCAGTCGCTCAGTCGTGTCCGACTCTTTGAGATCCCATGAATCACAGCACACCAGGCCTCCCTGTTCATCACCATCTCTCGGAGTTCACTCAGACTCACGTCCATCCAGTCCATAATGCCATCCAGCCATCTCATCCTTGGTCGTCCCCTTCTCCTCCTGCCCCTAGTCCCTCCCAGCATCAGAGTCTTTTCCAATGAGTCAACTCTTCTCATGAGGTGGCCAAAGTACTGGAGTTTCAGCTTTAGCATCATTCCTACCAAAGAAATCCCAGGGTTGATCTCTTTTAGAATGGACTGGTTGGATCTCCTTGCAGTCCAAGGGACTCTCAAGAGTCTTCTCCAACACCACAGTTCAAAAGCATCAATTCTTCGGCACTCAGCCTTCTTCACAGTCCAACTCTCACAGCCATACATGATCACTGGAAAAACCATAGCCTTGACTAGACGGACCTTAGTCGGCAAAGTAATGTCTCTGCTTTTGAATATACTATCTAGATTGGTCATAACTTTTCTTCCAAGGAGTAAGCGTCTTTCAATTTCATGGCTGCAGTCACCATCTGCAGTAATTTTGGAGCCCCCCAAAATAAAGTCTGACACTGTTTCCACTGTTTCCCCATCTATTTCCCATGAAGTGAAGGGACTTGATGCCATGATCTTCATTTTCTGAATGTTTTTGCTCCCCTCTTTTACTTTCATCAAGAGCTTTTTTAGCTCCTCTTCACTTTCTGCCATAAGGGTGGTGTCATCTGCATATCTGAGGTTATTGATATTTCTCCCTGCAATCTTGATTCCAGCTTCTGTTTCTTCCAGCCCAGCGTTTCTCATGATGTACTCTGTGTAGAAGTTAAATAAGCAGGATGACAATATACAGCCCTGACGTACTCCTTTTCCTATTAGGAACCAGTCTGTTGTTCCATGTCCAGTTCTAACTCTTGCTTCCTGATCTGCATACAGATTTCTCCAGAGGCAAGTCAGGTGGTCTGGTATTCCCATCTCTTTCAGAATTTTCCACAGTTTATTGTGATCCACACAGCCAAAGTCTTTGGCAGTCAATAAAGCAGAAATAGATGTTTTTCTGGAACTCTCTTGCCTTTTCCATGATCCAGTGGATGTTGGCATGATCTCTGGCTCCTCTGCCTTTTCTAAAACCAGCTTGAACACCTGGAAGTTCATGGTTAACATACTGCTGAAGCCTGGCTTGGAGAATTTTGAGCATTACTTTACTAGCATGTGAGATGAGTGCAATTGTGTGGTAGTTTGATCATTCTTTGGCATTGCTTTTCTTTGGAATTGGAGTGAAACCTGACCTTTTCCAGTGCTGTGGCCAGTGCTAAGTTTTCCAAATTTGCTGGCATATTGAGTGCAGCACTTTCACAGCATCATCTTTCAGGATTTGAAATAGCTCCACTGGAATTCCATCACCTCCACTAGCTTTGTTCGTAGTGATGCTTTCTAA
>SJYC01136133.1:0-43387 GCA_006408675.1 Madoqua kirkii
CTCTTCTTAATATCTTCTGCTTCTGTTAGGTCCATACCATTTCTGTCCTTTATCGAGCCCATCTTTGCATAAAATGTTCCCTTGGTATCTCTAATTTTCTTGAAGAGATCTCTAGTCTTTCCCATTCTGTTCTTTTCCTCTATTTCTTTGCATTGATCACTGAAGAAGGCTTTCTTATCTCTTCTTGCCATTCTTTGGAACTCTGCATTCAGATGCTTATATCTTTCCTTTTCTTTTTTTGCTTTTTGCCTCTCTTCTTTTCACAGCTATATGTAAGGCCTCCCCAGACAGCCATTTTGCTTTTTTGCATTTTTTTTCCCATGGGGATGGTCTTGATCCCTGTCTCCTGTGCAATGTCACGAACTAAATTCCATAGTTCATCAGGTACTCTATCTATCAGATCTAGGCCCTTAAATCTATTTTTCACTTCCACTGTATAATCATAAGGGATTTGATTTAGATCATACCTGAATGGTCTAGCGGTTTTCCCTACTTTCTTCAATTTGAGTCTGAATTTGGTAATAAGGAGTTCATGATCTGGGCCACAGTCAGTTCCTGGTCTTGTCTTTGTTGACTGTATAGAGCTTCTCCATCTTTGGCTGCAAAGAATATAATCAATCTGATTTTGGTGTTGGCCATCTGGTGATGTCCTTGTGTAGAGTCTTCTTTTGTGTTGTTGGAAGAGGGTGTTTGCTATGACCAGTGCATTTTCTTGGCAAAACTCTATTAGTCTTTGCCCTGCTTCATTCCGCATTCCAAGGCCAATTTTGCCTGTTACTCTAGGTGTTTCTTGACTTCCTACTTTTGCATTCCAGTCCCCTGTAATGAAAAGGACATCTTTTTTGGGTGTTAGTTCTAAAAGGCCTTGTAGGTCTTCATAAAGCCGTTCAACTTCAGCTTCTTCAGTGTTACTGGTTGGGGCATAGACTTGGATAACTGTGATATTGAATGGTTTGCCTTGGAGACGAACAGAGATCATGCTGTCATTTTTGAGACTACATCCAAGTACTGCATTTCAGACTCTTGTTGACCATGATGGCTCCTCCATTTCTTCTGAGGGATTCCTGCCTATAGTAGTAGATATAACGGTCATCTGAGTTAAATTCACCCATTCCAGTCCATTTTAGTTCGCTGATTCCTAAAGATGCCTTAGTACATCTCAGGGTATGGCCGAGTGCCTGTGGCCCCAAGAGATATAAATACATTCTTTTACAGTGTGAAGAAGCTAAACTCAGGATGATAAGCAGTGGCAAAAAGGATGTTCCGAGCAGCTCCGACTAGGAACAGAGCCAGGTTTTACCATGACTGCAAACATAGTTAAAATCACTTCCAATCAGAGATGTGCTGGGCTTGAGGTAGCAGCAGCTCACAGGCAAATATTAACTGACTTGTTTGCTTATTTAGTAGGTTACATGCTCACACATACATGTAAACACACACACACACACACACAAACAGGTGCACGCTTGTGGCCACCCCTAGTGGCCAGGGACACATCAGTTTACCTGCGACCCTGCTCACAAGGCTGCTCCTATTTGCATAACAGTACCAAACATAGCCCCTTAGAGTTTTCAAAATACTTGTGGTCCTAATCTCTTCACACCAAGGTCTCAGGAGGAAGTTTCTGTTTTTCTTATTTGCTTTTCAGATGAGAAAATAAAGACTCAGAAGACCCCTATGAGCAGGGGACAGGGTAGGAAGAAAAGATGTGGGGAGGTGCAGGGTGGGCACAGAGAGGAGGGGGAGGAGGGGATGGGAGGGGAAAGCAAGGAACCGGGGTGAGAGGGGAGGGGCAGCGAGGAGGGGGAGCTCCCTGCATGTTGCACCCTGCAAGTGGCCTTGAGCTGAGGCGGGTGGGTTCAGAGGCTGGGTTAGATGGACGGGCTGATGGGGGGCGGTCCCCAAACCTACTTTGGTTCTGAGAAGCTGAGCATGCGGGGCTGAGTGAGTGAGGAATTGCCTAGCAGTTCACACTGTGAGGAGTCTGTGTGTGGGTGTCCTGTCTTCTTATTAAATAAACACGAAGCATACCCTACACACATTCAAGAGAAGGACGATCACACACACCTTGGGTCATTAAATACAAGTGGAATCAGTTCAGTTCAGTCATTCAGTCGTGTCCTACTCTGCGACCCCATGGACTGCAGCATGCCAGGCCTCCCTGTTCATCACCAGTTCCTGGAGTTTACTCAAACTCATGTCCACTGAGTTGGTGATGCCATCCAACCATCTTATCCTCTGTCATTCCCTTCTCCTGTCTTCAATCTTTCTCAGCATCAGGGTCTTTTCCAAGGAGTCAGTTCTTCACATCAGGTGGCCAAAGTACTGGAGCTTCAGCTTCAACATCAGTCCTTCCAATGAACACCCAGGACTGATCTCCTTTAGGATGGACTGGTTGGATCTCCTTACAGTCCAAGGGACTCTCAAGAGTCTGCTCCAACACCCCAGTTCAAAAGCATCTATTCTTCAGTGCTCAGCTTTCTTTATAGTCCAGTTCTCACATCCACACATGACTACTGGAAAAACCATAGCCTTGACTAGACAGACCTTTGTTGGCAAAGCAATGTCTGCTTTTTAATATGCTGCCTAGGCTGGTCACACTTTCCTTCCAAGGAGTAAGGGTCTTTTTATTTCACGGCTGCAATCACCAACTGCATTTTTTGGAGCCCACCAAAATAAAGTTTGCCACTATTTCCAGTGCTTCCCCATCTATTTCCCATGAAGTGATGGGATCAGATGTCATGATCTTAGTTTTCTGAATGTTGAGCTTTAAGCCAACTTTTTCACTCTCCTGTTTCACTTTCATCAAGGGGCTCATTAGTTCTTCTTCACTTTCTGCCATAAGGGTGGTGTCATCTGCATATCTGAGTTATTAATATCTCTCCCTGCAGTCTTGATTCCAGCTTGTGTTTCCTCCAGCCCAGCGTTTCTCATGATGTACTCTGCATATAAGTTAGATATGCAGGGTGACAATATACAGCCTTGACACACTACTTTTCCTACTTGGAACCGTGTTCCATGTCCAGTTCTAACTGTTGCTTCCTGACCTGCATACAGATTTCTCAAGAGGCAGGTCAGGTGGTCTGGTATTCCCATCTGTTTCAGAAGTTTCCACAGTTTATTGTGATCCACACAGTCAAAGGCTTTGGCATAGTCAATAAAGCAGAAATAGATGTTTTTCTGGAACTCTCTTGCTTTTTCCATGATCCAGCAGATGTTGGCAATTTGATCTCTGGTTCCTCTGCCTTTTCTAAAACCAGCTTGAACATCAGGGAGTTCAATTTCTTTTTCTTGGGGATGGTCTTGATCCCTGTCTCCTGTACAATGTTATGAGCCTCCATCCATAGTTCATCAGGCACTCTGTCTATCAGATCTAGTCACTTAAATCTATTTCTCATTTCCACTATATAGTCATAAGGGATTTGATTTAGATCATACCTAAATGATCTAGTGGTTTTCCCTACTTTCTTCAATTTCAGTCTGAATTTGGTAATAAGGAGTTCATGACCTGAACCACAGTCAGTTCCTGGTCTTGTTTTTGCTGACTCTATAGAACTTTTCCACCTTTGGCTGCAGGGAATATAATCTATTGATTTCGGTGTTGACCATCTGGTGATGTCCATGTGTAGAGTCTTCTCTTGTGTTGTTGGAGGAGGGTGTTTGCTATGACCAGTGTGTTCTCTTGGCAGAACTCTATTAGCCTTTGCCCTGCTTCATTCTGTATTCCAAGGCCAAATTTACCTGTTACTCCAGGTGTTTCTTGACTTCTTATTTTTGCATTCCAGTCCCCTATAATGAAAAGGACACCTTTTTGGGGTGTTAGTTCTAAAAGGTCTTGTCGGTCTTTTAGAAGTGGAATAAGCTCAACAATTAACAACACAATTCTGTGCCTTTTCCAGGGGGCACTTCTAACCCAGAAGATACGTGTGAAGACAGGTAGGTTATGTCAGGCCAGGTGGGTTTAAGTAGAAAAGCATTGAGCAAGACCAAGAAGGGCTCTTTTATGAATTAAGAATGTGATTCACAACCAACAAGTCCCAGGCATGAACACACAGGACAGGTTTCAACATGTACAAAGTAAGAATTACAGGAGATACCGTGATATACGCATAGGATAATAGTGCTAATAGCCGACTTAAGAAAATACATGCTGTGGTTAATTTTTTACCCTTTTTTGGTATTTTGCCCAATATTTTACTATAAAAAAGTTCCAAACACACAGAAAAATTGAAAGAATTACACATTGAACACTCATATACCCATCCCTTAGGTCAGGAGTCAGTCACCTGTGGTCTGTGGGCCCAGGCTCACCACTGCCTGTTTTTGTAGGACCTGTGAGCTAAGAACACCTGTCTTTATGACCCTTTTTTAAAAAAAAAAAATTAATTTACCTATTTTAATTGGAGGATAATTACTTTACAATTTTTTTTTGCTGCCTTTATATTTTTAAATGGTGAAAAAGCACTCAAAAAAAGAAAAATATCTCATGACACACGAAAATCATGTGAAATTGAAATTCCAGCATCCTTAAATAAAACTGTATGAGAACACAAGCTCAGGCATTTAAATATAGTCTGTGGTGGATCTCTTGCACCAATGAATGAGCTGAATGGATGGATCAGATAGTCTTTAAAGTCTAAAGCATTTACTATTTGACCCTTTACAGAAAAAGTTTATCCACCTCTGCCCTATATTCTAAAGTTAATATTTTTCTATAATTGCTTTATCATACATCTGTCTATCCCTCCATCCATTAATCCAGACTGTTTTGGAATCACCTTAACATTTTAGATAGCAATATATTTCACTGTTTAAATGATTCAGTATGCATATCATTAATTAGAGTTCATTACAGGAAGTCCCCAACATATGAACAAGTTCCGGTCTGAGAGCATATTTGTAAGTCCAACAATATTAGTCTAGCTACCCAGCTAACACAGTCAACAAGAGAGCACTGTGCCTGTGCTAAGTCGCTTCAGTTATGTCTGACTCTTTGTGATCAGGCTCCTCTGTCCATGGAATTCTTTCTACTGTCCAAACTCTTGGCCTTCTCTGCCCACCAAAGCCTAATACAAAAACAAAAACATACAGAGACAGTTTGGAGGAAATAAAAAGGTGGCTTTGATAGCCGACAGAGATCGAAACACAATAGGCCCATGCTTCAAGAACTGTGCCCCCTTCCATGAGGAGTCTAGGGGCGTATACAAGGGAAGGACTTGCAGCCAGGAGTCAGTGATGAAGAACAAAGATGGTAGGAACTTGACTTCTTCCTCTTGCATTGCTTCAAAGACAGTCATAAACTGGCATCAGTAACCCAGTGACTGAGCCCGGCAGTTCGGTCACACTGAAGCCTTCTTTCCTTCTTTCTGATATGTAACTACAAGGGGAAGGGTGTTGTAAGGGTAAATACCGGACAGGGAATATATTTAGCTTAGAATTAAAGGAAAACAATGTGACGTGTAGCTCCTGCAGAGTTAGGGGACAGAAAAACAAACTTAGTTACAAACATGAAGAGTTAAGAGCAGTTAAAGTAAAATAAATAAATAAATAAAATAGGAATGTTCAGGCCTGCTCATTGTTTTATTTATCTTCTTTGTTCTCAGAGGAGGAAAAGAGAAACACTCATTCCCCTTTTTTCCTTTTCACGGTAAAATTCTCCAGGCAAGAGCACTGGAGTGGGTTGCCATGCCCTCCTCCAGGGGAACTTCCCAACTCAGGGATCAAACCCATGTCTCTTATGTTTCCTGCATTGGCAGGTGGTTCTTTACCACCAGTGCCACCTGGGAAGCACTATAGTACTGTGCTATACTAGGTTTATAATACTTTTCACACAGATAATTATGAAAAACACAAAAAATAAAGAAAACAGTTTTAATCTTACAGTATAGTGCATTAGGTCCATCTAGTCAAAGCTATGATTTTTCCAGTGGTCATGTATGGTTTTGAGAGTTGGACTATAAAGAAAGCTGAGCACCGAAGAACTGATGCTTTTGAACTGTGGTGTTGGAGAAGACTCTTGAGAATCCCATGGACTGCAAGGAGATCCAACCAGTCCATCATAAAGGAGATCAGTCCTCAGTGTTCATTAGAAGGACTGGTACTGAAGCTGAAACTCCAATACTTTGGCCACCTCATGTGAAGAGCTGACTCACTGGAAAAGATCCTGATGCTGGCAGAGACTGGGGGCAGGAGGAGAAGGAGACGACTGAGGATGAGATGGTGGGTGGCATCACTGACTCAATGGACATGAGTTTGAGCAAGCTCTGGGTGAAATACAGGGAAGCCCGGTGTGCTGCAGTTCAGTTCAGGTCAGTCGCTCAGTCGTGTCCGACTCTTTGAGATCCCATGAATCGCAGCACGCCAGGCCTCCCTGTCCATCACCATCTCTCGGAGTTCACTCAGACTCACGTCCATCCAGTCCGAGATGCCATCCAGCCATCTCATCCTCGGGTGACCCCTTCTCCTCCTGACCCCAATCCCTCCCAGCATTAGAGTCTTTTCCAATGAGTCAATTCTTCACATGAGGTGGCCAAAGTTCTGGAGTTTCAGCTTTAGCATCATTCCTTCCAAAGAAATCCCAGGGCTGATCTCCTTCAGAATGGACTGGTTGGATCTTCTTGCAGTCCAAGGGACTCTCAAGAGTCTTCTCCAACACCACAGTTCAAAAGCATCCTTTCTTTGGCACTCAACCTTCTTCACAGTCCAACTCTCACATTCATACATGACCACAGAAAAAACCATAGCCTTGACTAGACGGACCTTAGTCGGCAAAGTAATGTCTCTACTTTTGAATATGCTGTCTAGGTTGGTCATAACTTTTCTTCCAAGGAGTAAGCGTCTTTTAATTTCATGGGTGCAGTCACCATCTGCAGCGATTTTGGAGCCCAAAGAAGTAAAGTCTGACACTGTTTCCACTGTTTCCCCATCTATTTCCCCTGAAGTGATGGGACCAGATGCTATGATCTTCATTTTCTGAATGCTGAGCTTTGAGCCAACTTTTTCACTCTCATCTTTCACTTTTGTCAAGAGGCTTTGTAGTTCCTCTTCACTTTCTGCCATAAGGGTGGTGTCATCTGCATATCTGAGGTTATTGATATTTCTCCTGGCAATCTTGATTCCTGCCTGTGCTTCTTCCAGCCCAGCGTTTCTCATGATGTACTCTGCATATAAGTTAAATAAGTAGGGTGACAATGTACAGCCTTGATGTACTCCTTTTCCTATTTGGAACCAGTCTGTTGTTCCATGTCCAGTGCTGCAGTTTATGGAGTTGGAAAGAGTCAAACATGACTGAGTGACTGAGCTGAACTGATAGCACCTTGAAAAGTACAGTAGTCCAATACAACAGCTGACACACAGGGGCTGGTATTGGGGGAACAGACAAGAAGAGTTACTAACTAGAGAGAAGGAGAGAAGACTGGAGATGGTAGAGCTGAAGGATCATTGGAGATAGGAGATGATGGACAAGCTACGATGTCACTCATGCCAGACTTTGATGGGAAAGCATGCTCACATCTTTGAAAGTTTGCAACTTGAAGCCTCATAGGTATGGGACTTACTGTATTAGTTTATGGGGGGTTTTTTGATGAAATTTCTAAGCAGGAAAATATATCAAATTTAAGCCTAACCCAAACTTCTATCAAAACAGACAAAATTCCAGACCCATGGTTGCCAAAGGAGAAAGTGATGAGGAAGGGATAGATTGGGAGTTTGGGATTAGCAGATGTAAACTACTATATTTAGAATGGATCGGCAACAAGGTCCTACTGTATAGCACAGGGAACTATATTCAATATCCTGTGATAAACCATATGGAAAAGAATATGGAAAATGTGTATATATGTATAACTGAATCACTTTGCTATACAGTAGAAATTAACACAATATTGTAAATTAGCTATATTTTAAAAAAATACAACTTTTAAAAATCCTTAGATCTAAAAAAATAAATAAATTAACATTCCCTCCAGGTCTTCCCCAGCCTTCTCCCAACACTATGGCAACCCAGTTCTGATGTTCTCCACTTTAGTTAGTTTGCCAGTTCTTGATCTTCATGTAAACAGAACTGCACAGCAGGTACTTCTGTGTGTAACGGTTGTTTCCCTCTGCATGGTATTCTGAGAGCCACACTGTTGTATGTACTGGTGATGAAGACTTTGTCCTGAAGAGTATCATTCTGTTGTACGAAGATATCACTGTTTGTTCATTGATGGCTTGAGTGGTAAAGAATCCACCTGTGGTGCAGGAGATGCAGGTTTGATCCCTGGGTCCATAAGATCCCCTGGAGGAGGAAACAACAACCCACTCCAGTATTCTTGCCTGAGAAATCCCATGGACAGAAGAGCCTGGCGGGCTGCAGTCCACGGGGTCCCAAAGAGTCAAGCACGATGGGGTGAATGAGCATGCAGGCAAGTGCTCACTGCCAGCCATTATTGTTTCTTAAGTTGGGTTTAATTCACTGTTGTATTTCTAGTCTCTTGTCTAGTAAACTTAGATCAATTATTTGAGGCCTTTGTTCTTTCCTTATAAAAGTCTTGAAAACTATAATTTCCTCTAGGCACTCATTAGGCTACCTCTTACAAAATTTGATATGCTCTGATTTCATTTTCACTCTATTTAGGATATTTCCTATTTTTTTCTGTGAATTTTTCTTTGGCCTGTGTGCGTGTGTTGTCTCCCATTCTTTTGCTACGTCATGAACTGTAGCCTGCCAGACTTCTCGGTCCCTGGGATGTCTCAGGCAAGTGAAAATCAATCAATTGTGTCTGACTCTTTGTGATGCTATGGACTATACAGTCCATGGAATTCTCCAGGCCACAATGCTCGAGTGGGTAGCTGTTCTCCAGAGGATCTTCCCAATCCAGGGATTGAACCCAGGTCTCCCGCATTGCAGGTGAATTCTTCATCAGCTGAGTCACAAGGGAAGCCCAAGAATATTGGAGTGAGTTGCCATTTTCTTTTCAGGGGATCTTTCCCACCCAGGGATCAAACCCAGGTTTCCTGCGTCTCCTGCACTGCAGGCAGATTCTTTACCACTGAATTACCAGGGAAGCCCATGGGCTATTTAGAAATGCATGGTTAATTTCCAAATATTTAGGAGATTTCCTTTTTTTTTTTTAAGGAGAGTTTCTACATAATTTTCTGTTATTGACTTCTAGTCTAATTCTTTTATGGTAAAGGAATGGACATTACGTAATTTGAATCACTACGTTTATTGTGATTCCTAGCCTGGCACATGGTCTCTCTGGGTGAATGTTCCATGTATACTTGAAAAGACTGGATGGTGCAATTGTTGGGCGGAGTGTCTGAAACCATAAACTAGGGAAGCATGCTGATTCTGTGTTCTCGAGTAAAGGTGATATTATTGTTAGTTTTCTCTCTACTTGTTCTGTCAGATATTGAGAGAGAAACATTTAAATGTCCAACTACAATTATTGATTTGTCTGTTTCCTTTTAGATCTAGGAGTTTTCCCTTTATGTACATTTGAAGACCTATAATGAGGTGTGTACACATTTAGAATTCTTCATCAGCTGAGTCACAAGGGAAGCCCAAGAATATTGGAGTGAGTTGCCATTTTCTTTTCAGGGGATCTTTCCCACCCAGGGATCAAACCCAGGTTTCCTGCGTCTCCTGCACTGCAGGCAGATTCTTTACCACTGAATTACCAGGGAAGCCCATGGGCTATTTAGAAATGCATGGTTAATTTCCAAATATTTAGGAGATTTCCTTTTTTTTTTTTAAGGAGAGTTTCTACATAATTTTCTGTTATTGACTTCTAGTCTAATTCTTTTATGGTAAAGGAATGGACATTACGTAATTTGAATCACTACGTTTATTGTGATTCCTAGCCTGGCACATGGTCTCTCTGGGTGAATGTTCCATGTATACTTGAAAAGACTGGATGGTGCAATTGTTGGGCGGAGTGTCTGAAACCATAAACTAGGGAAGCGTGCTGATTCTGTGTTCTCGAGTAAAGGTGATATTATTGTTAGTTTTCTCTCTACTTGTTCTGTCAGATATTGAGAGAGAAACATTTAAATGTCCAACTACAATTATTGATTTGTCTGTTTCCTTTTAGATCTAGGAGTTTTCCCTTTATGTACATTTGAAGACCTATAATGAGGTGTGTACACATTTAGCCATGAAATTAAAAGATACTTACTACTTGGAAGGAAAGTTATGACCAACCTAGATAGCATATTCAAAAGCAGAGACATTACTTTGCCAACAAAGGACCATCTAGTCAAGGCTGTGGTTTTTCCAGTAGTCATGTATGGATGTGAGAGTTGGACTATAAAGAAAGCTGATGAAGAATTGATGCTTTTGAACTGTGGTGTTGGAGAAGACTCTTGAGAGTCCCTTGGACTGCAAGGAGATCCAACCAGTCCATCCTAAAGGAGATCAGTCCTGGGTGTTCATTAGAAGAACTGGTACTGAAGCTGAAACTCCAATACTTTGGCCACCTCATGTTAAGAGCTGATTCATTGGAAAAGACCCTGATGCTGGGAGGGATTGGGGGCAGGAGAAGAAGGGGACGACAGAGGATGAGATGGCTGGATGGCATCACTGACTCGATGGACATGAGTCTGAGTGAACTGTGGGAGATGGTGATGAACAGGGAGGCCTGGCGTGCTGTGATTCATGGGGTTGCAAAGAGTCAGACACGACTGAGTGACTGAACTCAACCGAACTGAACACATTTAGAACTGTTATATCTTCCTGATGAATTTCTTCCATCATCATTTTGAAATGCACTTTTTAAACAATTTACAGAGTGTTTGGTTGTGCTGAGTTTTCGTTGCCACATGGGCTTCTCATTGCAGTGACTTCTCTTGTTGCCAAGCACAGGCTCTAGGGCACACATGGGCTTTAGCAGTTGTGGTACATGGGCTTAGCTGCTCTGGGGCATGTGGAATCTTTCAAGACTAGGGATCGAATTCACATCCTCTGCATCGGCAGGCAGATTCTTATCTACTGCACCACCGGGAAGCCTCTGGAATGTCCTCTTTATGCCTGGTGATGGTCCTTGTTCTAAAGGCTAGTCTGTCTGTATTCATATGCTGCTCCAGCTAGTCTCATGCCTCGTACATGCACAGTGTATCTTTTTCTATTCCTTTACCTTTACTCCATCTGTATCATTATTTTTTAAATGGGTTTTTTATAGAAATATGAATTCAGGTTCTGTTTTTTGACCCACTTTGACAATATCTGACTTTTAATTGGAATGTTTTGCTCCATTTAGGATATGGTCCAGTTTAAATCTATCATCTTATTACTTTTTCTTTTTTTCTCTCCCTTATTTGATCAGCTGAGCTTTGGATATTTTTAAAAATTTTGGTAAAATATACATGACATTTTTTTTAAACTGAATACCATTTAGAATTCCATTTGTTTGCCTCTCCTGGCTGGAGAAGGAAATGGCAGCCCACTCCAGTATTCTTACCTGGAAAATCCCATGGATCGCGGAGCCTGGTAGGCTATCGTCCATGGTGTCTCAAAGAGACGTGCACGACTGAGTGACTTCTTCACTTCACTTCACTTCACTGGCTTATTAGTTGTGCTCCTTTGTTACTGATATTTGTAGCATGATATCATTACTATTGTTACTACATTCTTTTGTATCTTTAACTTTCAGATAACACTGCACCATTCACTCAGAGTGTTGGAACCTTGCATCTGCAGTGGTGTGTCTTCCTTTGCACATCCCTTCCTTTGTAATACTGTTTTCATACCTTTCATTTGCACACATATTGTTCAGTTGCTCAGTAGTGTCCAACTCGTGACTCTACAGACTGCAGCATGCCAGGCTTCCCTGTCCTTTACCATCTCCCTCAGTTTGCTTAAACTCACATCCATTGAGTCAGTGATGCCATCCAATCATCTCATCCTCAGTCGCCCCCTTCTCCTCCTGCCCTCAATTTCCCCCAGCATCAGGATCTTTTCCAACAAGTCTGCTCTTCGCATCAGGTGGCCAAAGTATTGGAGCTTCAGCTTCAGCATCAGTTCTTTCCAATGAATATTCAGGACTGATTTCCTTTAGGATTGACCGATCTGCTGTCCATGGGACTCTCAAGAGTCTTCTGCAGCACCACAGTTCAAAAGCATCAGTTCTTCAGTGCTCAGTTTTCTTTATGGCCCAACTCTCACGTCTCTACGTGACTACTGGAAAAACCATAGCTTTGACTATATGGACCTTTGTCAGCAAAGTGATGTCTCTGCTTTGTAATACACTGTCTGCACATGTATTAGGGATGCCAAAATAATTGGTATCACTTTTTAAAGGTTTTTGTTTTAAGTCACAATTTAAAGAAACTACATTTCAAATAAAAATATTCACACAAAACGTCAAAATAATACAAGCGCATGGCTTCTTCTTGCTTCCAGAAATGTACTGTTTATGCTGTGATTGAAGCTTTTTTATGCAGTTATTATTTGTTTGTCCTTCTCCTGCCTTAGACAATAAAGTCCTTGAGAGCTGAAACAATATCTATTCATCGAGTAACCTTAGCACAGCGCCTGGAGCTCAGAGGAGCATAACAAATGTTCTACCACTCACTAATTTCCCAACTGACTTGCTGACATACAAATTCTGAGCAGAGATGGAGCAGACTTTAGCAGGCAGACAGGTGTGCACACCACCTACATAACTCCTTATGTGTGTAACTTCTCCCTTCTGTCTTCACTCTTACCATCAGCCTACCATTCAAAACTTGACAGGTGGGAAGAAGACATGGATTTCCAAAGTTCGCTTCAAAGGGACATAACTGGAGTTTTAGGATTAACATGCACACACTACTATCTGTAAAATACGCAAGCAACAAGGACCTAGTATAACAGAGGGAACTCTGCTCATTATTCTGTAATAACTGAAATGGGAAAAGAATTTGAAAAAGAATAGATACATGTGTATGTATAACAAAAAAATGAGAAAGTCTTCCCTTCACTTTTATTGTTCAGAAAAAATTTTGAAGAATTGATATTTTTTCTACCTTAAATGTTTTATGGAACTCGCCAGTGACTGTTTGGACTAGGTGAAAAACAAAGCCCAAGGTGACATGACCTTAAAAGGTCACAGTCAGGGCTCAGTGTGAAGAGTCTTTGGCTGCCTTCTGCCCGCCCCCCACTTCTGGTTGGATCTGCCACTATGTCTGGAGGCCTCAGAGGTTTGCACTGTGAATACACGTGACTGTGGGTGGGTCTGGGAATGGAGAGCAGATCACTTTGGGATGTGCTCTAGCTGGCCTGGAAAGGGGCCTGGTGGCCCTGCCTGCTGCTTGAATCTTTGACAACCTGAGTGCTCCTGACCTCGCTGGTGAAACTCAGGCCCGAAGCATTATCAAATGCTGAGTTCTGTGCAGCTAAGCTAGAGCGGAGGCCGCTTAACAGTGCAGATGGTGTAACTGTCTGGGATGTGGAATCAGACCTGCAGCTCTTTCTGTTTATTTGTGGTTGTGCGCCATTCTGAAGTCTTCATTTATTTATTTATTTTGGCCAGGAAGTATGTAGGATCAAACCTGCAGCTGCTGTATTGGAAGGTGAAGTCTTCACTGCTGGGCCACCAGGGAACCCCCTGCCTGCAACTTGGAAGTTACATCCCGAGTGCTTCCTGAAGCGGCTGGGGGACTTGGCAATAGCCACAGGGAGTGCTTCTGGAAATGACAGTGTGGGAATATTTTCTCTTCTAGGTTTTGAATTTAGAACAATCAGAGCATTGTGGGTTTGAGCCTGCTTCTCTGACCTTTCTCTAATTTTCTAATTCTTAAAATGTTGGGCAGAGTCTCAAAATGCTAACAATGTGCTTAAAAAAAGTTTTCATATAAATAAATAAAACCCTGGAATAATATTTCCCCCTTCCAGTTAGTCAGTCTTAACTCCGTATGATAGGGAAAAAACTTATTTCCAAGAGGGTTTAAAAAAAATTTTTGAATATCACAGTCAGTGAAAGCCACACTATTTATTTTTATTTCCAAGAGAGATCGTAAATGCAAACATAAGTAAAATTTCTTATAAAGCCAAAGAATTCTCTTTCAAATGTGAAATTAAAATTAGGTTCAACAAGTTTCCTAAAAAAGAAAAACAAACCAAGCTTCCTGTTTTGTGTTTTGTTAGTATTTAGCAGGTATGTATGAAGCACTCACTGATGAGTGAGAGAGGTGACATCACTGTGGAACCAGGCAACCGTGTTTCATGCCCAGAGAGAGTCTTGGGCCAGTGCCCCTGCCCCTCAGCTGATTACTGGCTCTCTCTGGATTGATTATATCTTCTATGCCCTGTGGGTAAATCCCATCATTGTATCACAACTTGGAAAGGCCTTTGAGGATAATGTACTGGGCTGGGGGTGAGAGGAGGGGTTCAAACTGCTTTTAGCCAAGGAGTCCACCATCCAGTGATTCTGGTGGAAGAGGGATCACCCGACTGCTGAGGGGGCAGGAGACTCACATGTCTGCCTCTGCCCTCCAGCCCTGCCACCTGGCCCGAGCTGTAGGCAGTAAGTGAAAAGCACTGACCCATCCAAATTCCTTCACTGGCTCAGTCCAAATTCCCTCACTGACCTAGTCCAAATTCCCATGGGGAATTTGTGGCCCAGAGAGGCTGAGTGACTTGTCCAAGGCCACACAGCCCCCTGTGCAGAGCTGGTCTGGATGTGGGGTCTTGTGACTTCTGGGCCAGTGTTGCCTTATTCTCAGAGCTTTGTCCCTCTGTGGTGGCCAGGGGTGTGGGCAGGGAGACAGGGGGCAGCCATGGAAAATGACCAGCACCTCAGCATTTGGCCAGGGGCTTGGCATTTGGCCAGGGGCTTGCAGTGGTGTAACTGGCTGAGTCAGTGGTCAAGGTTCCTGGTGTCCAGGGGGCCTTGAAGTGGGATCCCTCTGAGCCTGGAGGCTAGTCCAGGTCTAACGTAAATGCCTGTTCTGTGTCTTTTGGGGCTCTGGACAGCAAGGAGGGCTGCTGGCTGTGGTGTGAAGGGGCACGGGGACCCCTAACCTAGAGACATCCAGGAGATCCCCCGACTGGAATCAGGGTGGGGCTTTTCCCTCAGGAAACCCCCTATATGGATTGTCAGGGAAGAGGTAGCACGTCTGATCCGGGAGAACTTTCCAGATTGTCATCTGAGACCCCAAGTGATTGCATTAAAGTAGGGCAATATCTCCTTTACATTCACAATGAAGCCTACTGCCAGAGCTGGGGATTTTCTGGAACTATTCGGCCTGATTCAACTAATTCAAAAACTGCTCTGAGAAAGTGAGCCAAGTGTTGTTCTAGAAGTTCTATTAACTCTTCCAAAGAGAGAAGGCCATTGAGTAAATACCACTCTCTAGTACTTGATGACATCCTAGAACCTGGGAAAGTTGATTTCATCTCCTAACACTCTCTAAGTGTGTGTGTGTGAGAGAGAAAGGGGACAGGGAGAGAGAGTGTGTGTTTGAGGAAACAATGTATACTGCAAAGGTGTATTTGTGCCTCTAAAATGTAGAACATTCCTCTCTCAATGGCCTGAATTAATAGCCAGTTGTTTCTATTTTGGGCAATTATTAGCTATAATTTCCTTTAAAAGACATTTTAAAAGCCATTATCATAAAAGACTGATTACTCAGGACTCTCTCTGAGCTAAAACCATCTCAAACTAGCCTAAGCAGAGTAGAGCGCTTGCTGACTCCCTTAAGTGGGAAGTCCAGGCACACAGGCACCCAGGAGGGCACCAATGACGGCATCTCTCATACTAGGCTAGGGCCAAGCCCCTGGCAGAGCCCAGGCTCATCATTTGGCACATGACAGAGGTCCAGGAGGGGTTTTGATTGGCTGGGCTGAGTCACATGACTGTGCCCAAAGCAATCACTGTGGTCGAGAAGGCGGGGCACTGATTACTCAGAGCTGGACCACGTGCTTGCAAGTTAGCCTGGCCTGAGCCAGTTGGAGGGACATTTTTCATTACCGGGTTGGTAAATGGAAAGGAGGCAGGACACTCAAAGCTTGCCAGAGCCAGAGCCTGTTCTTCAGCTCTTATCTTGAAGTGTTAAAGTGTTAGTCACTCAGTTGTGTCCAACTCTTTGTGATCCCATGAACTGTAGCCCACCAGGATCCTCTGTTGATGGGAATCTCCAGGCAGGAATACTGGAGTGGGGTGCCATTTCCTTCTCCAGGGGATCTGTCCCACATGAACCTGCATCTCCTGCATTGGAGGCAAATTCTTTACCATCTGAGCCACCCGGGAAGCCCTTAAATTATCTTAAAGTGAAAGTGAAGTCGTGTCCAACTCTTTGCGACCCCATGGGCTGTAGCCTATCAGGCTCCTCCGTCCATGGGATTTTCCAGGTAAGAGCGCTGGCGAGGATTGCCATTTCCTTCTCCAGGGGACCTTTCCGACCCAAGAATCGAACCCTGGTCTCCCGCATTGCAGGCAGATGCTTTAGCGTGGGAATCATCATGAAATAGGCTCACAAATAGCACCATTCACTTTCAGAACAAGTGTGGGTCCCAATATCAGTTCAGTTGCTCAGTCGTGTTCCACTCTTTGCAACCCCATGAATCGCAGCACACCAGGCCTCCCTGTCCATCACCAACTTCCGGAGTTCACTCAGACTCACGCCCATGGAGTCCGTGACGCCATCCAGCCATCTCATCCTTGGTCGTCACCTTCTCCTCCTGCCCCCAATCCCTCCTAGCATCAGAGTCTTTTCCAATGAGTCAATGCTTCCCATGAGGTGGCCAAAGTACTGGAGTTTCAGCTTTAGCATCATTCCTACCAAAGAAATCCCAGGGTTGATCTTCAGAATGGACTGGTTGGATCTCCTTGCAGTCCAAGGGACTCTCAAGAGTCTTCTCCAACACCATAGTTCAAAAGCGTCAGTTCTTCGGTGCTCAGCCTTCTTCACAGTCCAACTCTCACATCCATACATGATCAATGGAAAAACCATAGCCTTGACTAGATGGACCTTAGTCGGCAAAGTAATGTCTCTGCTTTTGAATATACTATCTAGGTTGGTCATAACTTTTCTTCCAAGGAGTAAGACACAGTCCAACTCTCACATCCATACATGACCACAGGAAAAACCATAGCCTTGACTAGACGGACCTTAGTCGGCCAAGTAATGTCTCTGCTTTTGAATATACTATCTAGGTTGGTCATAACTTTTCTTCCAAGGAGTAAGCGTCTTCTAATTTTATGGCTGTAGTCACCATCTGCAGTGATTTTGGAGCCCCAAAAAATAAAGTCTGACACTGTTTCCACTGTTTCTCCATCTATTTCCCATGAAGTGATGGGACTGGATGCCATGATCTTCGTTTTCTGAATGTTGAGCTTTAAGCCAACTTTTTCACTCTCCTCTTTCACTTTCATCAAGAGGCTTTTTAGCTCCTCTTCACTTTCTGCCATAAGGGTGGTGTCATCTGAATATCTGAGGTTATTTATATTTCTCCTGGCAATCTTTATTCCAGCTTGTGCTTCCTCCAGTCCAGCGTTTCTCATGATGTACTCTGCGTAGAAGTTAAATAAACAGGGTGACAATTTACAGCCTTGATGTACTCCTTTTCCTATTTGGAACCAGTCTGTTGTTCCATGTCCAGTTCTAACTGTTGCTTCCTGACCTGCTACAAATTTCTCAAGAGGCAGGTTAGGTGGTCTGGTATTCCCATTTCTTTCAGAATTTTCCACAGTTTATTGTGATTCATACAGTCAAAGGCTTTGGCATAGTCAATAAAGCGGCTACTTCTTTTATTATTAATTAATTAATGTTTATTTTTGGCTGAGTTGGGCCTTAATTGCTACGCAGAGGCTTTCTCTAGTTGCAGAGAGGGTGGGGCGGCTACTCTCTAGTAGCAGTGCTAGAGCATCTCATTGTGATGGTCTCTCTTATTGCGGAACACAGGCTCTAGGTGCACAGGGCTTCAGTAGTTGTAGGTTGTGGTTTTTGCTAAGTCGAGTCTGACACTTTGCAACCCTGTGGACTGTGGTGCATCAGGTTCCTCTGTCCTTCACTATCTCCCAGAGTTTGCTCAAATTCATGTCCACCAAGTTGGTGATGCTATGTAATCATCTCGTCCTCTGCTGCCCCCTTCTCCTTTTGCCTTCACTCTCTCAGCATCGGGTAGGGCACAGGCTCAATTGCCAGGAAGCATGTGGGGTCTTCCAGATGAGGAACTGAACTGGTGTCCCTTGCATTGCAAGGTGGATACTTATCAGCTCCTTCTTCTATGAGACCTCTATATATACAAAGTAAATCTGTTCTCCTATTCCTGTTAATCTGCATTTAACCTACTTAATAGAACAGCCCAAAGAACTCGAGAGAGGTAAGAGGACATGTTCCCATCATCGGCAATTGGCACAATCAGCATGATACTGCCCAGACTCCTCTTCCCCGGAGGCAGTTGCAGCTGAGAGATCCTGGGACATCTGACAATAGCTGGCAGAAAGTGGGATTTCTTGTCACAGCAACCTCCTGGATATCTGCCTGCAGGATTAAGTGGAAGGGAAGTAGTGAGAGTTCCTTTTCTCTCTTTCTAAATTTAAATTACCTGGAAAAAATGCTTTCAGAATTAGTTCCCTAGACATAGTCACTTTGGCATTGAGCCTTTTCTTCTCAGAGATAGTCACTGTTTGTCTTTGTCTTTTGTAATTGTCATAAGGAGGAAAAAATATGGGGCAGAACACTGGCATAGCCCTATAGCTGATGTTCAAACTGGCCTCACAGACTGGGAAGTTAATGGTTCTCATCAGACTGGCATCTGTTTGGACAAACTTTGCTGTGGGTCTCCTATGTAAAGACAAGCTGAGATTTTTCCTTTCATCTTTTTCTATATCCTGAGAGCTTGGCTTTGTAACCAATAAGAATATTCTCTGTGGTCTCTACCATCCAGAGAGTACACTTACCAGGGTGCAACTTCATCGGTCAACCCCACAGCCAGCTCTCAAGGAAATTTTTCAGGAGTCCAAGTCTATAAGGGGTTTCTGTCATCTTAATTTTTGTTGCTTTTTCAGTGTTCAGAACATGCCATTCCAGTAGCACCATTACCTGGTATCACAGATTAGTGGGTCTGTCACTGGAGGCATTTCACATTCTCCTGGGAAACTAGAGACACCATTTTCACTACACCAGGTGCTACCACCTGCAGCACCAAAGGCTTTTACTTTCTTAGACTAACTCTAGGAGTGAACTTTCTGGGTCTTGTGAAGGCTGCACACTCTATTTTGAGATGAGACATATGCTTTTGGTAAGCCATGGAAATGCATAGATTTGAGTTGAAATTTAAGATGAAGATCCTACTCATCGATGACCAGATGATGGATCCTTTGAATTGGATATATTTAAGAGGAAAAAATTGTTTTAGTGAACTCTCTTTCTAAAACCAAATTTTTAAAGTGGATAAAACACAAGCAAAAAATGTATACTGGCTTACCTTGAAGATATTATGGCTTTGTTTCCAGATTATTGCAATAATGTGAATATTGGAATACATTGAGTCATGCAACTTTTTTTGTTTCCCAGTGCATATAGAAGTTATATTTATACTGTACTGTTGTCTATTAAGTGTGTGAAGCATTATTTCTTAAAAAAAAAAGTGTATACCTTAATAAAAATACATTATTGCTAAAAGATGCTAATCATCATTTGAGCCTTCAGCAAGTCATAATACTTTCACTGGTGGAGGATCTTGCCTTGATAGCTGACTAAGGTGGTGGCTGCTGAAGTTGATGTGTCTTCAGCAATTTCTTAAAATAAGATAGCAATGAAGTTTGCAGCATCAAATGACTCTTACCTTCATGAAAAATTTCTCTAGCATGCAATGTTGTTTGATAGCACTTTACCCACAGTTGAATTTCTTTAAAAATTGGAGTCAGTCCTCTCAAACCACTGCTTTATCAACTATGTTGGTGCGTGTGTGCGTGCGTGTGTGTGTATGTTAATTATTCAGTTGCATCTGATTCTTTGTGACCTCATGGACTGTAGCCCACCAGGGTCCTTTGTTCATGGGATTCTCCAGGCAAGAATACTGGAGTGGTTTGCCATTTCCTTCTCCAGGGGATCTTCCAAACCCAGGGATTGAACCTGGGTGTACTGGATTGCAGGCAGTTTCTTTACCATCTGAGCCACCAGGGAAACTATTTGTATTATAGTCTAAATCCTTTGTTGTCATTTCAATAATCTTCACAATATCTTCCCCAGAAGTAGATTCCATTTCAAGAAACCACTTCTTTTGCTCACTCATCAGAAAGCAACTCCTCGTTCATTAAAATTTTCTTATAAAAATGCAGCAATGAAGTCACATCTTCAAGCTCTACTTCTAATTCTGTTTCTGACCTTGGGTGGCCTTGGCCAGCAGTGGATTGAAGCAAGATCTCAGATCCTCAACCAAAGATTGAAACCAGGCCTCAGCAGTGAGAGCACTGAATCCTAATCATTAGACCACAAGTGCCAGCAGATAGTAAGAAGTCCCGGCTTATCTGCTTTATAGAAGTGAATTTCAACAAAGAGATGGAAGATAGTGAAACAGTGAAGTGTTGATTAGGAAAAAAGGTACATGTGAATAGATATACACCAGTGGGGTGGGATAGGGGCGGGGTGGCTCAGAGAGACAGTCTCACCCTTGTGGAGGTTTAAGTCACTTACAGGGAGCATTTCTTCCTGGTTTCCTCTGGCCAATCATCTTGCTTTGCCTGGCTCTGAGTCTCTCTGTTATAAATTCAGAGTCCTCTCCTGTTTGTGCAAATCTCTTAGCCAAGACAGATTTCAGCACAGAGGCCTGTGGGAAGGTTGACACCACCTATCATGGAGTGGTACACCCTCTTTTTGGCACCTGAGGAGCCTTTCTGCACATGTGCAGTTGGAAAGTTCTCCTTTACCTCAAGAATGAGAAATATGAAATCTCTTTCTCTCTCTCTTTTTTTTCCTTTTAAACTTTTCTTTTTGTGCCAACAAATGTATGAATAGTCAAACTTTTTCAATAGTCATGTATGGGTGTGAGAGTTGGACCATAAAGAACGCTGAGCATGGAGACCTGATTCTTTTTAACTGTGGTGTTGGAAAACACTCTTGAGAGTTTCTTGGACTGCAAGAAGATCAAACCAGTTAATCCTAAAGGAAATCAGTCCTGAATATTCATTGGAAGGACTGATGCTGACACTCCAATACTTTGGCCACCTGATGCAAAGAGCTGGCTCTTGGAAAAGACCTTGATGCTGGGAAAGACTGAAGGCAGGAGGAGATGGGGACAACAGAGGAAGAGATGGTTGGATGGCATCACTGACTCAATGGACATGAGTTTGAGCAAACTCCTGGAGATGGTGAAGGACAGGGAAGCCTGGTGTGTTGCAGTCCATGGGGTTGCAAAGCACTGGACACAACTGAGTAACTGAACAACAACAAATGGAATACACCTGATTAACAATGTTGTGATAGTTTCAGATGAACAGGGCAGGGATTCAGCCATATATATATATACACATGTATACAAGCTTCCCTTATAGCTTAGTTGGTAAAAAATCTGCCTGCAATGCAGGAGACCTGGATTCAATTCCTGGGTAGAGAAGATCCCCCGGAGAAGGAAATGACAACCTACTCCAGTATTCTTGCCTGGAGAATCCCATGAACAAAGGAGCCTGGCAGACTACAGTCCATGTGGTTGCAAACAGTTGGTTTAGGGACTAAACTACCAACCATACATGTATCCTTTCTCCCCTAATCCCCCCTCCCATTCAGGCTGCCACATAATGCTGGGCAAATTTTCATGTGCTATGCAGTAGGTCCTTATTGGTTATCCATTTTAAATATAGGTGTATACGTGACCATCCCAAACTCCCTAATTATCCCTTCCCTCCAGCAACCATAAGTCTCCGATCTCTTTATCCTCAGACCGGTGCCCATCTATCTCAGTTCTTTTGCTATTTTTACCACATCTGTAGTGACTGCCTCCACTAGGAGGGAGTCTTTATCCCATGAGGTACGCAGGTTAATGAAAGCATGCCCTGCTTGATAACCTCCCGTTTCAGTTTTAAGATATGATCCATCAACAAGTAAAATTAGGTCAGGGTTATCAATAGGAGTCTAGAAATCTGAGATCCAAAAAGTTCTCTGTCTGAGATAAGATGATCATGAGGCGTCCCTTCTTTTGGTCAGAGCAGAAGAGTGCAGGATTCAGGGTGCTTCCGTGGTGAACAGTACATGAGATGTGATAGTAATGGATGCTAATACCTTAGCTGGACTTGCTGGCTGGATATTTATATAAGGGCTCCTTGTGGCGCCACCTTCCTCACAACGTGATGATTGGGCCTAGTGTGGGTATCCCACAACAGAGAGGGAAAGCCAGGCAGAAGCTGTCTCACCTGTTATGACCTGGCTTTTGATATATTTATTTTTGAACTTTTTATTTTGTATTGGGGTATAGCTGATTAACAATGTTGTGATATTTGCAGGTGAACAGTGAAGGGACTCAGCCATACATATACATGTTTCCATTCTCCCCCAACCCCTACCATCTAGGCTGCCACATAACACTGTGCAGAGTTCCATGTGCTATACAGTAGGTCCTTGTTGGTTTTCCATTTTAAACATAGCCATGTGTTCATGACCTACCCAAACTCTCTATCTCTTCCCCTCAGCAATCATAAGTTTGTTCTCTAAGTCTATATCTTTCTGTTTGTAAATAAATTCATTTGTATCATTTCTTTTTAGATTCAATACAATATTTTTCATTTGACTTACTTCACTCAGTATGACACTCTCTAGGTCCATCAGTGTTGCTGCAAATGGCATTATTTCATTATTTTTAATGACTAAGAAATATTCCATTGTGTAAGCATACCACATCTTCTTTATCCATTCCTCTGTTGATGGACATTTAGGTTGCTTCCATGTCTTGGTTATTGTAAACAGTGCTTCAGTGAACACTGGGGTATATATATCTTTTTGGATCATGTTTTTCTCTGGATATATGCCCTGGGGTGGGATTGCAGGGTCATATAGTAGCTCCAGACTTCTCTGGTAGATCAGATGGTAAAGAATCCACCTGCAATTTGGGAGACCTGGGTTTGATCCCTGGTTTGGGCAGATCCCCTGGAGGAGGGCATGGCAACCCACTCCAGTATTCTTGCCTGGAGACTCCCCATGGACAGAGGAGCCTGGTGAGTTACAGTCAGACCCAATGGAGTGACTTAGAGCAAGCACAAGCATGGCAGCTCTATTAATGGTTTTTGATGGCTTCCATAATTTAATTAAAAGCTTAAGGGTGGGAATTCCCTTGGTATTTTCAAAGCAGGGGCCCAGGTTCAACCCCTAGCGGAGAAACTGGGATACCACAAGTAACTCCACATAGCCAAAGAACAAAACAAAACAGAAACAAACAAACAAATTAAAAAAAAAATCCAAGGGTTTGTCCAGATTGCCATATACAAACAGGCAAAATGAAATCTTACTTTGGGATGCCTAGGGGCTAGACTATTGGAGAACCTTATTTGGGCCACTGAAAGCCTGTTCATATTTCTGCAATTCTGAAATCTTGTTGGAACAGCTCCCTGAAATTCTTCTTGCGCTGGAAAAGTGAAACAAGAATGACTTTTCATCCAGCCATGCCCAACACCTTAGTGGGACTCCCCTGGCAAATACAAACCATCCTGTTGGGCACCTTTTGGGCAGGCCCTGTAACTTATTTCTGTACTTCACTGAGGCTGAATGAATGAATTAGCAACTTCTAAATTAGTTACTGTGAGTAACCAATGAAGATCTGTAGAGTTGATATGAAGGTTATTTTAAACTGAAGATATTTGAGACCCAGCAGATGCAGAAAGAAGCTTTTTCTGAGCTTCCCTTTCTGAATAAAGGCAGACTCTTCTGATAGTAAAGCTGCTATACATCCCTTTAGCGGGGGAGTTACACCCAGGAAGAAAACAGATCACTCACACTTGCATTCGACAAACATTAAAACAAATTATTTCTGTCCTGTTTATTCCCATAAAGCCTCATTTATCTTTCCTTTTAAAAATCCATTTATTTTCTGTAGAGTCCCTATTTGCTCCCCTCTGCCCCATTAAGCTGATGCAAAGTATAAACCTTTTCCCTAGCAGGTCAGGGAGCCACTTCTGTGTTCTTCCTATGCTTATGCGTAAACTTTATCATTTCTCCTTCTGTTAATCTTAAGTCATTTTGTCAGTTAATTCACAGGGTTCTTGACTGTACATAAATGAGTACAGGAAAAATTTTCCTTCCAGTACCCCTCAAGATGGTATGAATACAATCTAAAGACTAAGAGGCAAATAAAACCTGGGTGGGGAGTGAATTACGAAAAGGAAACTAAACGCTCACACTTCGCCGCATCTTCTTTGGCCCCACTTCCCTTTCCAAATTTAGACACATTAAAAAAGAAGGTTGACTTTACCAAAGGTTTCTTGGATTTCACATGGCAAAACAATTTTTAAAATTTCCCTTAAAGAATTCTCGTGGTCCAGGGGTTGAGAATTCAACTGCCAACGCAGAGGACATGAGTTCAATCCCTGGGCCAGGAAGAGCACACATGTCTATGAGCAACTAGGCCCCTAAGCCACAGCTGCTGGAGACCATGCACAGAGCCTGTGCTCCATCACAAGAGAAGCCACCGAAATGAGGAACCCATGCACGGCAATGAAGAGTAGCCCCACTCACTGCAGCTAGAGAAAGCCCTCACACAGCGATAAAGACCCAGGGCAGTCAAAACCTGCTTATTTATTTATTTTCTTTAAAATCTCTTAAAAAAAAATTCTGTTCTTTCCATCAAGTTTCCTCTCCTCTCTCTTCCTCCTACCTTTCCCTCCCCAATGGATTTGAAACTTCCTGCTGTTTTCAGCTCTGGATTTTAGCAAAGCAAAAGCCAGGCAGTTATTGACTCTACCCTCTGTAGAGAGCAATTCCAAGATCACTTAGTTTTATTTAAACAGATTCCTTGTGGGAGGTTTTAACCCCACTCTCTGTGAATAATAACAGGCTTTCTAAGCACTGTCTGCATCTTACCTGGCCTGTGTACTCAGTAGCACAGTTTCGTCTGACTCTTTGGACTGTAACCCCCCCAGGCTCCTCTGTCCATGGGATTTCCCAGGCAAGAATACTGAAGTGGGTTGCCATTTCCTCCCCTGGGGATCTTCCTGATCCAGGGACTAAACATGTGTCTCCTATGTCTCCTGCATTGGCAGACAGATTCTTTACCACTGAGCTATCAGGGAACACTGCTTCTTACCTTATTTTGTCTTAAAAACAAGTCTAAGAGAAATATGTTATTATCACCCCATTTTAGAGATGAGAAAACTTTCCCAGTGCTTAAGGTGATAAACCGCATTTGGACTTGTTCCTGAGTCCAAGCTTGCTCTGGTCACCATATGATAGGACAATAAATCTGAGAGACTAGGTGTTGAGACACAGAATACAATTTTATTGGGGGAGTGTGTAATTTCCTTGGTTATGTCGCATTGCTGCAGCAAAGATTTGAAATGACAGACCAGTGTTACAGCTCGGTTACAGCTTAGTTTTATTCGGCAAGCAAAGGATAGTACACCCTCACGGTGTGAGGGGAGGCAGACCCCAAAGGAGAGGCCTCAGTCTGTCTTGGCTTCCTCCTTTCATTCATTTGTCTTCTCCCTGCTGAGCCTGCCCCATGTAAACTGGGCTGGCCAAGAAGGGGGTGTGTTTGTTTCACCTGAAGTTCTCACTCCAGTCCGCAGGTTTTCTTTTGTTTCATTTTTATAGGCTTTTCCCTTTCTTTATCTTTTAGCCACCACCATTTTTGACTCCTTTTTCCTATTCTAACTACCTAACAACTTTATTTGGACAGTCAGCTGACCAAGATGATGGCAGACTAACATCTCAAAATAACCATTTTGTTGGGGCCTGGATGCCAGGTTCTTTTATGGATCAGAGATGGGGGGTGAGGTGAGGAAACAAAGTTGAAAGTGAAAGTGTTAGTTGCTCAGTCATGTCTGACTCTTTGTGACCCCATAGACTATAGCCCACAAGGCTGTTCTGTCTGTGGAATTTTCTAGGCAAGAATATTGGAGTGAGTTGCTATTCCTTTCTCCAGGGTATCTTCCCTACCCAGGGATGGAACCTGGGTCTCCCACATTGCTGGAAGATTCTTTACTCTCTGAGCCACCAGGGAAGCTAAAGTAGAAAGATCATTTATTTGTTGCAAATATGTTCTAGGATGGCAAGCCCCAGATGGGGATATGTGAGTTTCTCTTCCTTACAGACACTAGTGTTAAAGAACCCACCTGCCAATGCCAGAGACATGAGAGACACAGGTTCAGTCCCTGGGTTGGGAAGATCCCCTGGACAAAGGCATGGCAACCCATTCCAGTATTTTTGCCTGGAGAATCCCATGGACAGAGGAGCCTGGTGGGCTACAGTCCATAGGTCACAAAGAATTTGACATGACTAAAGTCACTTAACACAGAGACACAGCCTTTTCGCAGGTGGTGTGAAATGGAATATCTCCTGCCATATAAATAAGCAAGGATGCCACAGGTATGTGCAATTCTGGCTACCTCCTCTCCCTGAAATATGAATTTCTGAGCCACCCCAGGCAAGCAGCAGGCAACTGGCACCATTGTCTACACAAGGAACTTAAGAATGTCACAGTCCTTCACAGGTGGGCAAGGCCAGGTTATCTTCCTGTGAGCTAAACAAAGGCACTTTAAGGGTATGACTTCCCTGGTGGCTCAGACAGTAAAGTATCTGCCTACAATGCAGGAGACCTGGGTTCAATCCCTAGGCTGGGAAGATCTCCTGGAGAAGTAAATGGCCACCCACTCCAGTATTCTTGCCTGGAAAATCCCATGGACGGAGGAGCCTGGTAGACTACAGTCCATGGGGTCACAAAGAGTTGGAAATGACTGAGTGACTTCACTTTAGTTTAAGGGTGTGGGGGTGGGCAGGATTCTCTGAGGCTGGCCTTTATGTATGCTACAATAACAAAAGCAGCAAAAAAGAAAAAAAAAGGATTAAAGTTACAGAAAGAGATCCAGTCCAGTATGGAGTCAAAATTAACCCTTCTTGGTTATGTAAACCTAGAACCTAGAGATATTTTGATAATTCATGCTCCAGAGGGAGTAAAATTATCCTCCATAAAAAAGTAATAACTGTATATGTGTATATATATCTGAGTTGCTTTGCTGTACACCTAAAACTAACACAATATTGTAAGTCAACTATACTTTAATGTGAGTAAAAAGTGAAGTCGCTCAGTGGTGTCTGACTCTTTGCGACCCCATGGACTATAGTCTACCAGACTCCTCCATCTATGAGATTTTCCAGGCAAGAATACCGGAGTGGGTTGCCATTTCCTTCTCCAGGAGATCTTCCTGACCCAGAGATTGAACCCGGGTCTCCTGCATTGTAGGCAGACACTTTATCATCTGAGCCACCAGGGAAGTCTATACTTTAAAAGTAAAGAAATAAAAACAAAATTGTCTCTCAGCAAATACAGGTCTCTTTCTGGGAGGAAATTCTATTGCTAAGAAATATGATGTTCTCTGTTTCTTCTCTAAAGGGGATTTTGCATTTGGCTTATCTCAAATTCCTCTCCTCCACTCTGGCCTACAGGAGGAGAGATCACTGTAGATAAGAACAGTCAACACTCTCTTTCAACTGGCCCAGGAATGTAGAAGAGGCCAGAACTGGGTGAGGTCACCCAGAGGCTTCCTTTTCCTCCTCCCTCTTCAGGTACTGTCATCTTCTCCAGATCTAGGGAGCCTTCCAGCTAGGGGCAGCTGGACACCTCTCAGCTCCTCGTCACCCCCTTCCTCTCGACACTCCCTTCCCCCTGCAGATGCTGATGGGAGTCATGAAGTTCTGGCCAAAGCGGCTTCAGGATTCCTGGGGAGAGAGAAGACATCCCATGCCTTCCCCTTCCCATGACTACTTGTTATGTGACTTTTGCTAACCTCCTCATGCTTCCCAGGTGGTGCCAATAGTAAAAGAACCCAAATGCCAGTGCAGGAGATATGAGACATGAGTTTGGTCCCTGGGTTGGGGATATACCCTGGAGGAGGGCATGGCAACCCATTCTAGTATTCTAGCCTGGAGAATCCCGTGGACAGAGGAGCCTAGCAGGCTGTAGCCCATAGCGTTGCAAAGTGAAAAGTGAAAGTGAAAGTCATTCAGTCATGTTCGACTCTTTGTGACCCTGGAATTCTCCAGGCCAGAATACTGGAGTGGATAGCCTTTCCCTTCTCCAGGCATCTTCCCAACCCAGGTCTCCTGCATTGCGGGTGGATTCTTTACCAGCTGAGCTGCAAGGGAAGCCCAAGAATACTGGAGTGGGTAGCCTATCACTTCTCCAGAGGATCTTCCTGACGCAGGAATTGAACCAGAGTCTCTTGCATTACAGGCGGATTCTTTACCAACTGAGCTATCAGGGTCACAAAGAGTCAGATACAGCTGAAGCGACTTAGCACAATGCATGGGCTATTTAGTGTGGAACATGGACTTGGCTGGAGTTTGAGCATCAGTGCTATTGTGGCTTTCTCTGCTGCTTTACATAGAGAAAATTTCCTATAGGCAAAGGCTCACTATCCCCAGCAGCCCCCCAAAGAGGGTGTGCATGCATGCTCAATTGTGTCTGGCCTGTAGCCTGCCAAGCTTCTCTGTTGATGGAATTTCCTAGGCAAGATCTGGAGTGGGTTGGTATTTCCTTCTCCGAAGGATCTTCCCACCCCAGGGACAGAACCGGAGTCTGCTGATAGGCAGGTGGATGGCTTACTTCTGGGCCAGGTGCCCTGGGCAATTCCCCAAACTTTCCTCGCATGACCTTGTTTTCCTGTGGACTGAGACCAAGATGCTCCTCCCTCCTTTCTTGGAAGCCAAGCCCCCTTTCACTGGTATAAGGTCCACACTTCTGGAAGAGGAGGATTGCAGAAACTGCCTTCTCACTCTCAGACATCAAACTACAGACCCAGGTAAGCAGCCCAAGAAGTGGTCTCAGGAGCTGCTTCTGCCTGAGGGTTTGAGAGGGAGGATCCAGGGTGACCGAGACTAGCCTGAGAATCGGGCTGGGCAGACGGGGGCAGGGAGCAGAGTTTGGGTCAGGAATGCAGCATGCAACTACAGAGAGCCCACGGGGTTGGAGAAGGAGAAGCCTCCAGGTTGAGGGAGGCTTGACTCTCTCATAGGAATATAATGGTGTCCTTTATGGTGTGGGGTCAGACACAGGACAGGGACTGAGTTTCCCTCGTGCTGGAGGACAACAGCTGTGATCTGGATGAATATATGTGGTTATTTTGGTACAACTTGGCTTATTCAAAATCTGACTTATTTATTTAGTGGTTTATTCAAAAGGATCCCCTAATGAGCTGCATGAGTGCTGGGTACAAAAGTATTTTATCTTCCAAATATATTTCATATCAAAAGACTTTCTGTATTCAAAGACAGGACTGCTAGGATTTTAGAACATAAGGCATCTGTCTACAATGCAGGAGACCCGGGTTTGAGCCCTGGGTTGGGAAGATCCCCTGGAGAAGGAAATGGTAATCCACTCCAGTACTATTGCCTGGAAAATCCCATGGACAAAGGAGCTTGGCAGGCTGCAGTCTATGGGGTTGCAAGGAGTTGAACATGACTGAGCGACTTCACTTACCCAAAGGGGAGGACGACCCCTCTGTAGGGAGTGGGAGTCAAATGTTTGTGGGAAGAGTACACGTGAGTGTCTCCTTACCTAGAAAAGCTCTTAGGAACAGGGACATCTTTCTGGTTGACCAGCAGGGAAACTGTAAGCCAGGGAGGCTGCAGGTGGGAGCTGGGGTTCTCTTTCTAAGGTGATGCTTTTCCTCCTCTTCCCCTTTTCTCATTCAGGTTTCTCCAGAGGAGTGTGGGCATCATGGCTCTGAAGTCCCTGGTCCTGTCACTATTGGTCCTGGTCCTGCTGCTACTGGAGGTCCAGCCTTCCCTGGGCAAGGAATCTGCAGCCGCCAAGTTTGAGCGGCAGCACATGGATTCCAGCACTTCCTCTGCCAGCAGCTCCAACTATTGCAACCAGATGATGAAGAGCCGGAACCTGACCCAAAATCGATGCAAGCCAGTGAACACCTTTGTGCACGAGTCTCTGGCCGATGTCCAGGCTGTGTGCTCCCAGAAAAATGTTGCCTGCAAGAATGGGCAGACCAATTGCTACCAGAGCTACTCCACCATGAGCATCACAGACTGCCGCGAGACCGGCAGCTCCAAGTACCCCAACTGCGCCTACAAGACCACCCAGGCGCAGAAGCACATCATAGTGGCTTGTGAGGGAAACCCATACGTGCCAGTCCACTTTGATGCTTCAGTGTAGGTCTCCACCTGAGGCGTCTTCTATCCAACCCACACTTGCTCCCCTGGCCTGAGTCTTGCCCCTGGTGGTTTGGGAGGTGAGGAGTGGGTTGTGAGATGGGACTTGTGTTAACCAAATCACTGCTTCTTTCAATAAAACATACTTGCAACCACCTGAATTCCTGATGCTGTCCCCACCTGGGTATTGTTTGTGTGACTGCTCTCTTGCCAGGGGTGCGAAGCATGAACCTGGTTATCTGTGGTGTGAGGGGAATGGAATCCTTAAATGCCACCTCTTCTGACTTTTGGTTTTTACTGCCCTAAGATAATTCCTCTCCTTGTAGGTTCCTTGACATCCAGTATAAACGTGTGGGCGATTTTAGGATCTATAGTCTGGGACACTGTCATGCTGGGTGAGCTGACAGAGGGTGAAGCTCACCTACAAAAATCTCTGGCACAGAAGGAAAGATCATGTGACCCAGGGGGAGACCCTGTTTGGCCTCAGGAGCAGAGGAAGACTATGAAATTATGACCTAAGATTTCCATTTTCCTTTGTTTGAGGGAGCTATTACTAAATCAAAAAGATGGTTCTCTCTTACTTCCAAATTTGGAATCCTTCATTCAGAAGCTAGAAAGGACCTCAGGGATCACCAAATGTGGGGAGGATTTCAAATAAGTAGATTTTAGCTTGTGGACCAACTCTAATTATAAGTGCCTGCCTAGAATGTGTCCAAAAATGCCTAAACAGTGGTATGATGGAACAGTGGTCTCTACCAAAGGCTCCACGGAGGTGAGTGTATATATGCCACCCATTGGCCATCCCTACCTAAAGAAAGCCCTGCCTTTTACAGGGGGAAACCTGAGTCTTAGAAAGGTTAAGTGACCTGCTCCTGGTGGCTGCTAGTTAGTGTCAGATTGAGACCAAACCCTGGGTGTCCTGGCCTCCCTGTCGTTGCTCTTTCTGCTATTGGAGTCTCCTCAAGGTGAAATCCTCCAGTCTCCCTCCTTCACTGAGAGCTGTGGAGTTACAGCTTTCCCTGCCTAGGCTGCTGGGGGCTCTCACAGGTTCCCAGTGCACTTGGCTGTGAGTCTGCTCCCTTCTCAACAACCCTTTATTATATCCATTGAAAAGACTAGACTCGGCTTTTGTCACCACTTAATCATTTCATATGACTTCCTGTTTATGCTCGCATCTGGCTCTAGACAAGGTCATAGAACTAGAGAAAGATCCTAGTGCCAACCAGCTTGAGCAGTTCTGTCATCATGTGTACCACATTTCTAAATGGTGGAATTGATTATGCGTTTTTAGGTAAAGTGAATGCTTAACCCTGGGGTCTCTGGGGGATAGGGGCGGATAGCTGATTCAGTGGCAGCAGGAATCTCACTCCTTACAGTGAGGATGGAGGAAGAAATAAAAAGGAAACTTTGTTTCTAGATCTGTTTTCTTTAGATAGAATTTTACTTAAGTTCTTCTATTGTTTCCAAAACAGCAATTCCTCTTTTTCCCTCCTCCTAGAGCTGAGAGAACACTTTAGCAGAGGTTTGAGTTTTGCTGCATCTATTCTGCACAGTCACCAGCTCTGACTACTGCTTCCCTGCAGGTTCTGGGCCAGGGGACCATGTGAGCCTCCATCTGGGGAATAAAGTGATAGGTGGTAACAGATGGTCTGGGTGCAGCCCTGCACAGCCAAGGAACCAGGTGTGGGTAGGGGTGGGTTGGAAAGTGCTCTGAACAGGACACCAAAAGGGAAGAGATCAAGTCTTGTCCTAGAGACATCAGGCAGAGTCAAGGAGAAACAGCAGTTGTTGGGAGACAAATCAGAGATCTCTTTGGAGGGGACCTCCCCGGCAGTCATCAGTTAAGACTCCAGGCTTCTAGGGCAGGAGACTGGATCCTGTCCCTGGTCTAGGAACTAAGATCCCACATACCAGGTGATGTGGCCAAAAAAAAGAGGTTTCCCTTCTGTGGGAGAGTCTTGCTACCCCATAAATAAAAGGAGTACAAACCTCTTCCAGAAGACTAACTCAGGCAGATTAATCTGAAAACTGAGGTGCTAACATGTGAAGATGGATGGGTATCTGCATAATGACAAAAATAACCATTATTTAGTGATTCTTCTAAGAAAAGTTAAGTTAATTAAGTTGCTCAGTCATGTCCAACTCTGCGTCCCCATGGACTGTAGCCCACCAGGCTCCTCCATCCATGGGATTCTCCAGGCAAGAATACTGGAGTGAGTTGCCATTTTCTTTTCCAGGGGATATTCCCAACCCAGGGATCGAACCCAGGTCTCCCGCATTAGACGCAGATGCTTTAGCCTCTGAGAAAGATAGTGTTAATTTTCAGAAGATTCTTCAAACCAAACAAGCTCCAGGAATTCTGCATTCTTGGTGGACAGGTAAAATGCCTCCCAGCATACTCCTTGCTCCTGCAGTCTTACCTGTATCGACAAAACCACAGTGTCTTCTGCCTCTTTCGACAGGCTGATTTTCTCCTGCCTCTCTGTGTGGTAAATTTCCCTTCAATTCCAGCAGCCAATAGTCTTCCAGCCTGAAAGAGACCAGTCATCCACACCTTAGCTGAGTCCTTCAGTGAACAGTGGACAGGACCAGCACATCAGGTTCTTTCTTTCCAAGTGCTCTCTCATCAGTATTTTGCACTCTGAGCTTTCTCTCTAATTGGAAAATGAAAGGCGGCTCCCAGTCCCCACTCTTGCCTCTGTAGCCTGATTCAGCCTTCCCACTTTTCGCAGAGCAAGTGGGAGCGCTAAGGGGTGCTCATCTTTCTGTCTGTGATGGAAGGCACTTCAGTACTGCTTTGGGGAACTGAACACTAATGTGAGACCGCCCTCCATGTGCATGGTTCGTGACGCATGATGGAGGTCCTGGTAGAAGGTACAGAGTGAGAGTGAACTTCCTGTGGACTAGACCACGCCGCTCCTGGAAGCGCTTCAGAACTGTCTCCCAGGAGCTACTTTCTAGGGGACAAATCGCAAGCACGTCTGCAAAGCCCTCAGTAAATTCCCATGTCCTTTGGGTTTCTCTGTGGCTTGTAACAAGTGTAGGTAGGGTAGTTTCATCTCACTTCCTCAGTGCCTTTGAAATTTATTCAAGTTGCTGTGTGAATCAATGGTTCATTTCTTTTTATTGCTGTGGATGTTCCACAGGTTATTTATCCATTCACTTGTTGGACATTTGCACTGTTTCCATTCTGAGTGATTATGAAGATAGCTGCTTTGAACATCAAAGTACATACTTCTGTGTGAATTGGTGGAAGAATAAACACATAAATCAATGGAACAGCGTAGAGAGACCAGAGACATACCCACACAAATACAGTCAAGTGATTCTTTAAAATGTATTTTTGGCTGTGCTGGGTCTTTATGACTGCGTGCAGGTGAGTGGAGGCTGCTCCCTCCCTAGTTGCGGTGTGAGGGCCTCGAGCTGCGGGGCTTCTCTTGTTGCAGACCACTGGCTCTAAGGTGCCCGGCCTTCAGCAGCTGCAGCACTCGGGCTCAGCAGTTGCAGCTCATGGGCTGTAAAGCAGGGGCTCAGTAGTTGTGGCACACAGGCAGCAGCTTGTAAAGAAACATATTGAGGAAAGAACTGGTTTTTTAAAAGATATCCGGTGTTATATTAATTTTTGAAGGAATTGCAAGAGTACATGGGGACTGTAAAAACAGTGAGTACTGAGCACCATACTACTGAGTTTAGGTAAAATACCAGGCTTGCCATAGAGGCTGCCCACCAATCCCAAAGGCCCACGTGGTGGGTCTAGAACTTAGAAGCTGCTGTCTGTGAAATCCCCCAAACCACTGGCAGACACCACAAAACAGTTGTCCTAAGAGTAGGGAACACCTTGACCTTATGCATTGTATCTTCACTTCAGAAAAGCTGTCAAACTGCATTTAAAGACCTAAATATAAGGATGCTTAACAGATACAACTTGGTGACTCCACCATCGCTTAGTTCCTTGGGATGCTTATAAAACTTTTTATAATTTCTTTTACAGCTTGAATTGTGTCCTCCCCAAATTTATATGTTCAAAGCCCTACCTGGTTGCAAATGTGAGATGCATTTGAAGTGAAGCGCTTTAAAGAAGTAAATAAATTAAAATGAGCCCTTGCTGCTGCTGCTGCTGCTAAGTCACATCAGTCGTGTTCGACTCTGTGCAACTCCATAGACGGCAGCTCACAAGGCTCCGCCGTCCCTGGGATTCTCTGGGCCCTAATCCAGTGTGACTGGTGTCCTTATAATAAGAGGAAATTTGAACACAGAGAGACACCATGAGTGCCAGACTGCTGTGGCAAGTCACTATGATGGGGTGGGGAGAGCAAGACGGGAAGTTGACAGCTGGCTAGAAAGGGGGCTTTTTGAGGATTTTTTAAAAGAGGGCTAAAAAAACTTTCCTTGAAGCTTGTAATCATCCAAAAGGAAGATGGAAATACTTTTATGATACACCAGGAATTTCATTAAACCTCTTTTATATGTATGCTTATGTCTGCATTAGGTCATTCAGTTCCTTGAAACTAGTCGGGACAAGGTAAAAGAAAGATACAATCAAAGTTAACCCAGAATTCATGTGTCACAAGACTAGATAAACAGTGGATATTTATCAAAAGGCCTGTGGTCATATCCTGATAAACATTGACGCAAGTGTGTTCCCCGGTTCTTTGTCTTGTCACAACAAAGATTTGGAGCAATGGACATTAGAGCCCTCGGCACAGCACAGCTCTTGGATCTTGGACAAACCGTGCTATAGCTCTTAGGCAAATCAGTGTTACAGCTCGATTTTATTTAGAAGATAGCAGGAGAATCCATCCTCGAAGCGTGAGGGCATGCCAACCCAAAGATTTGAAGGGAAGAGAGTGGAGGAGCGCATGGGAGAGGGGGAGAGGGAGAGGGGGAGAGAGAAAAATAGCGTTTGCACACGGGAGAGGAAGAGCGAGCGAGCGAGCGAGCGAGCGAGAGAGCGAGAGCGAGAGCGAGAGAGAGCGAGAGAGAGCGAGAGAGAGCGAGAGAGAGAGCGAGAGAGCGAGAGAGCGAGAGAGCGAGAGAGCGAGAGAGCGAGAGAGAGAGAGAGAGAGAGAGAGAGAGAGAGAGAGAGAGAGAGAGAACAAGCGAGCGCGAGCACAAGCAAGAGAGCAAAGCGCGAGCTTTGGCTCTTCCTTTTATAAGTTTGTGCCTCCACCTGGGCCTGCCCTATGCAAATTGGGCTTAGCCAGGAGCGATGTTTGTTCTACCTGAAGTCTTCACTCTGGTCCTCGGACCTTCCTTTGACCTTCCTTGTTTTTTAGCCACTGCCATTTTGGACTCTGTTTCCCTATTCTACCTACCTAACAACATAATGGAATTTACCACTTGGTTCTGTTACAGAGATATTTAGCATATTCTTTTAGGCAATGGAGAGTCCAAGTACAAGTCCTGAGGCTCTTTTATCTGGGGGGTGGGGGAGGGGGTCTGGTTTTCCATTGTATGCCATTTCTATAGACACTGGGCTCAAAGTTCAGAGTCCATTGGGAGGGTGACCATGCGTGTGGCCTGATGTTCGCAGCCTGGCCTAAGATGGAGTCCAGCTCTGTCTGTTTCCTCCTTCAAAATCACTCTGAGAACTAGTAATAATCACTTTTTGTTAAACATCCCAGTTTTCTTGTTTTTTTCCACTTAGCTTAAAGATACTATTGACTGGCTCTTTTTCACATTTCTGTACCTGGTGATTTTCAGGGTGTCAGACAGAGTGGATTTTGGTAGATTCTATAAATGAAAGTAAGTAGACATAACATCTTATCTTAGTGTCGACTTAAAAATTAGCCACAACCTGAAAGTAGAGAGTGTTTTACTTGATGCGAATGTTTAGGACCCCCAGCCTGGGAGACAGCATCTCAGTAGCCCTGAGAGACTGTTTTGAGGAGGCAGGAGAGGGAGTCAGGCTATACACAAGAAAACCAGAGATCAAGTTAAGGGATGTAGTGTTCTACGTGTGGGAGGGCTTCCAAGGTGGCGCTAGTGGTAAAGAACCTGCCTGCCAGTGAAGTTAAGATGTAAGAGACCTGGCTGGGTTTGATCTCTGGGTCTGGAAGATCCCTGGAGAAGTAAATGGCACCCCACTCCAGTATTCTTGCCTACAGAATCCCAAGGACAGAGGAGCCTAGTGGGCTGCAGTCTATAGGGTTGCACAGAGTCGAACATGACAGCAGCAGCAGCAACCTATGTATGCAAGATTCTGAGATTATTAAAGTCATTCCTTGCATATGCATCTCAGTTATCTGGGGCCAACACCCTGCATTTT
Organism: Madoqua kirkii; assembly: GCA_006408675.1. Lineage (NCBI taxonomy): Eukaryota > Metazoa > Chordata > Mammalia > Artiodactyla > Bovidae > Madoqua > Madoqua kirkii. The sequence continues at coordinate 36,539 of SJYC01136133.1, forward strand.
TACAGAAATGTTCTTCTCTTCTTGAATTCCCTTAGGTCACCCTGGAGGCCTATAATCACTGATGACTATGACATTCTTAAGTTCCTCATGTAGGGAGTGGTGCTGCTTGTTGGCATGACTCATAAATTCACATTTAGGGGCCAGAGTCTCAGATAGCTATGGCACTTCTTGCCCACCACATGGCAGGAAATATTTGATTTCATGTTAGTAAATGAGGCATTAATTACCTGCAAAGGTAAGTAACTTGCACAGGTAGTAAATGTTTGTGCTGAAATTGTTTTTTAAATTTTTATTTTGAAATAATTTCAGATGTACAGAATGGCTGCAAAAATGATACAAAGAATACCTGTATACCATTTGTCTATATTCTCTAAGCAATAACATCTTTCCTATTTGCTTTATTGTTGTTGTTTAGTTGTTAAGTTGTGTCCAACGCTTTTGAGACCCCATAGACTGTAGCCTGCTAGCCTCCTCTGTCCATGGGATTTCCCAGGCAGGAATACTGGAGTGAGTTGCCTTTTCCTTCTCCAGGGGATCTTCCCAACCCAGGGATTGAACTTGCGTCTTCTGCATTGGCAGGCGCTTTAGCTTTATCACTGAGCCACCAGGGAGCCTCATTTGCTGTATTAGTCATATATTTAGGTACAGATATATAATTTTTTCTGAATGTTTGAGAATAAGTTATGGACATGTTGCCCTTTTTCCTAGGTACACTATACATTTCCTAAATATACTTATCAAAATCAGGAAATTTGCACTGAAACTATACTATTATCTAACCGGCAGACTATATTCAACTTTCATCAACTGCTATCTTTAACAAAAGAAAAAAAGATTTGGTCCTGGAACCAGGCTTGGCCCTGGGATGCCACTAGAGACATGGACTCCAAAACCCCTCAGGGTTTCCTGTCTTTTGAGGCTCATATCTTTGTGGGGCTCCACATATACATGTGTAACTAAAATTGTTGGTTTCTTCTGCTAATCTGTCTTTTTATTATAGAGGGATCTGGCCAAGAACCTAGAAGGGTTTGTGGAAAATTACTTTTTATCCCTTACTTCTAAAACCTAAATTCTTAATCCCAGTCCTTCAGTTTCTAAATCAAATACTTATTCCAGGACACAGCTTCCACTCAAACAAGGATGTGGGCAGGTCAGACTCACCAGTGACAGACTAAACAGGCCCCTGCAGAGGACCTGGTCCAGGGCCTCTCCGTCACAGTCCTTCCTCCTCATAGTCCTTCTGCCTCTGCCACCCGCGCATCCTCTGTTGGGGGCATCCTGCACTGAAGGCTGTTAGAGGCTCCCTGGACCCTACCTGCTAGCTGCCAGGAGCAGCACCGACTGTGAGACCAGGAACGCCTCCAGACAGGCTTCCTCCTGCTCCACGACAGCCACGCCCTTCGTGATGGGTGATGAGGAAAGAAGACACACAAGTCGGAAATGAGGTACAGATGTCATTATGGTGAACCACATGCATTTTCTCTTACCAACTGTTGGGAGCGGAGGTACAAAGGGAGAGAAATCCTATGACACATGATATCATAGCAGGAACTGAGGCAAAAGATCAGGCCCCCACTGGAGTGAGCAATGTGTCAGGAGCCAGAGTTGAAAGGGTATCGAAGAGTCTGACCCCCCAAAGGGACAGCTGAATGAATGTCACAACTCCCTTAGGCTGATTAAACCTCTTGTTACAGTAAACAAAGATGTACATGATTAAAAAAAGAAATATGTTCCAAAACCCCAATGGGTAGAACAAAAATGTTTTTAGTTTCCCAGTGTTCCTCCCCTCGCACCCTCGCTCCTCCATGATCCGTACTTTCTCTTGTTCATTCTAGTAGAGAATGGGAGACTTGACTCTAAAGTTACTGTGGATTATTATCACTATTATTATTATTATTATTTTTGGTTGAGCTGGGTCTTCATTATTGCTCACCAGCTTTTTCTAGCTGCGGTGAGTGGGGGCTACTCCTTGTTGCGGTGAGCAGGTTTTCCGTTGCAGGGGCTTCTCTGGTTTAGTAGCACAGGCTCTAGGCACAGGGGCTTCGGTAGTTGGGGTGCATTGGGTGAGTTGCTCTTCTGCATGTGGAATATTCCTGAACCAGGGATTGAACCCGTATCCTCTGTACCACCAGGGAAGACCCCTTCAACTACTTATATTTAAAACATTGTCTGTTTAAATATAGAAATAAATAGTTAAGATCTAGGGTGCTTCAGTTACCAGGGTTAGAACCTGTGTATGAAATGCCATGAGCACTCTGTATCAGTGCCACCTCCAACAAACACAGACAGTTATTTCAGGGGAAATATGTAAAGCTATGAGCAGAGTTTGAAGGGAGGTTGAATTTTCTTGCTCTTTAATCCTAGAAACACAAGGAAGAGGGACATGGCAGAGGCCCCAGGGTGCTAAATGACCTCAGGGTTTGCCTAGGGCCAAAGTAGTTCTTAGAATGTTGGCAAATGCAGGCCTAGATAGCTCCAGGCTGGCAAAGACATGAAAGGGATCTCAAACATACTCAGACACACACTCATTATAATGCAACCAAAAATGGTTTTATTGCTCTGAACACAATACAGCAAGCGTTGGCCAAATTCCTAAGGTTAAAAACATGGAGGTCTGGACCCTCCTTTGCCCTTTTATCTACTACCTTCCTTCAAAACACAGAGCTCCAAAGCAGAAAGAATCTGACTTTTTTTGTTGTTGTTCCAACTCTGGTCTGGTATCCTCATCACTCTATTTTTTCCAATACTCTCCTTTTTCCTTCTATGGGAACCAGGAAAATCAATAAAAGACAAGAAAATCAGAGGAGATCATAAGAGAATAGAATTTGTGCTGAGCGAGAAGCAAAGTGATCTTTAAACAACCTTATCTAAGTGTACAGGAACCAAATGATAAGGGGGGTCGGTCTTCTGAGGAGGGTCACAGGCGACAATGAAGAACTTGTATTGGGCGTCGTCACGGTAGCGGCATGTAGGATACCTTCCCGCAATGAGGGTGCACTGAGTCAGGTTGACAGGCTTTGGACTCTGGTGACAGTTGTGCTGGCCATTCTTACAGGTGATGCTGGGCAAATCACAGACAGCAGTCACATCCTGGAAAAACTTGTGCAGAAAGGTGTTTTCGGGTTTACAGTGCTGAGTGTAGTTATTGACACCACTCATTGCCTTGTTGCATTGGAGAGGCCTTGACTGTATGTGCTGAATTTCAAACCAGCGAGCCTTGGTGAGACCTTTTGGCACAGCACAAAGTGGACACACTGACCACCACATTCCCAGCAGCAATAAGAGGAGAGAAGAACATCCCAGAAAATGCGGCCCCATCTTTTCTGTGCAAGGAGAGAGAAAATAGATCATAGCAGTAGAAACAATAAGAGAGAAATTATTGCTCATAACCATTCAGATTTTTACTCTGCCTTTTAAGATTTCATAGCTCTTTTTTTTTTTTTTAAACCATCTTCTTTCTCTCTTGAGTCTCACAATTTTTAAGAAACTACAGCCCAGTGAGGAGAAATTTGAGGTAAGACAACCTTTACTCTGGTAGATCTTGTTCTTCTCTTTGACCTGCACTCGTGTGTTTGATGCTGCCCATGTCAGAAACCTTGTCTCTTCCCAGGACCTCCCTGGTGGTCCAATAGCTAGGACTCTGAACTCCCAATGCAGGAGGCCCAGGTTCAATCCTTGGTCCGGAAACTAGATCCCATATGCCACAACTAAAGATCCAGCATGCCACAATGAAGATCAAAGATCCGCATGCAGCAACTAAGACCCAGCGCAACCAAATAAATAAATAATTTTTACAAAGAAAAAGAAACCTTGTCTCTCGCTTCCTGGAACATTTACGCTCCTTCTATTTGACCTGGATCTCCCAGTTATCTTCACTGCCCGCTCTCTCCCCAGCTGCGGGGCTTACCAGGTCTCCACGATGGGCTCCGGCCGCAGTAGTTAGTCCCAGGACCAGAAGCTTTTGTCTGTCGTTCTCCTCCCAGGCATGCTAGGTCTGCCTGCGTGGGGAAGGATTCTGAACCCTAAGAAAAAGAAACCTATAGCTTGGAAGATGAATTTCTTGTGGACAGTGTGGATGAAACACTTAGATTTTCAAACCTGCTGTTTAAAATGGTATCAATTACACTGTAGACATAGGGAGAGTAAGCTTATTTTAAAAACAATGAGACTCAAAACACAGTTTTGAGGAACTGGTCACTTCCTGATATGAAATGGTGTTTCCTTCCTTACTTGAACTTCATTTTTTTTTTTATGATTTCAGTTCCTTTGGAGAAAATATACATGAAAATCTGATGTAATAACTGCCACAGACTTGGTATATGAATTTCAACAATAGACTTGAATGAATTATTCATTTATGTGTATGCTTTTTAGACCAGCTACTGGGCTACTCTGATGCATGAGCTCATGATAGAGATAGGTTAATGGACTAATACATAATATATTAATAAATATAAGTAGCATTTACAGCTGTGATCAAGGTGATTGTCTGGAGACAGTAGAAAGGAGGTATTTTTGGAAGGCACAACACCTGCTCTGAGTTTTGAGGATTAATTAGAAGTTAGGTAAAGAAGATGGCAAGGGCATCCCAAAGAGGAAACTGTGAGAAGAGACCCATACATGTGAAGCAGGGCACATTTAGGGTATTTGCCTGTTAAACCTTTTTGTTGGGGCTGCAATATCCTTATTCAGAACCTATTGTCTCATAGAAAGTGAAAGTGAAGTCGCTCAGTCGTGTCCGACTCTTTGCGACCCCATGGACTGTGGCCTACCAGGCTCCTCTATCCATGGGATTTGGACTCACATAAAAGTTTCCTACATGGACTCTTTCTTTGCCTTTAATCTCTTTTGCTTCCAATCCATTCTACACATTACTTCCAGATTAACATTTCTTGAACATAAATGTTAACAGTCAAATACTCTTGCCCAGTACTTTTAATGGCTCAAATAATCTTCAGGGTAAATTTTAGTCTGTTTATAGCAAAGTTACAGGATACAAGGTTAATATACAAAGATTGATTGTTTTTTTATATACCAGCAATGAACAACTGGGATTTGAAATAAAGACACTAACATTTCCATTAACACCAAAGAAAAATGAAATACTTAGGTGTAAATCTAATAAAGTATGTACAAGATCAATATGAAGAAAACTATAAAACTCTGATGAAATAAATCAAAAGAGGATGTAAATAAATGGAGAGATGTTCCATGTTCATACTGAAAGAAACCAGAACATGTCTTCCCAAAATATGGCTCTTTGACATAAAAATTATTTTGCATCGAAGGCAATTAAGAATCATGAAGTGCAAAACAAGCTTCCCTCTTTCTGTCCAAGGCAGAAAATAAATTTTCCTTTTACTGGAGAGAGACTGTCATCATCCCAGTGAAGACACCAGTGGAATCTGTAAATGAATCTCAAAAACTATCTTTTTAGTTACTTCTTCACCATTTACTATCCAGAGGTAGTATGGTGAAGGGATATACTATCTCTGGTCTTTGGTATACTATCCAGAGACCAAACCTCTAGGTTTTGTCAGTTCTTTACAGAGGTATTATTTCTTTGTCTAAAGGGTATAAAAGCTTCCTGCTGTGTTCACTTATTTGGATTTTCATTTTCTTGTGAATGCTCCCATGAGTATGTGAATATTTAATAAAATTTGTATGCTTTTCTTCTATTGATCTTTGTCAACTGAATTTTCAGACCCAGCCAAGGAAACTGAGTGCTAAGGAAAACTTTCTTCCCATACAATGAGATTATGCACTTGTCAAAAATGTGTACAGCAAAAACAAATTCTAGTGTAAATTGTGGACTTTAGTCAATAATAATATATTAAAAAAAATTTTATTTGTTTATTTGCTGCATCTGGTCTTAGTTGCATCATGTAAGCTATTTTGTTGTGCCGTACAGACTTTTTCTAGTTGTCACATGTGGGTTCAGTAGTTGCTGGGCCCAGATTCTGGAGTGCACAGGCTCAGGGGTAGGCTTAGTTTCTCTGTGGTCTATGGGATCTCAGTTCCTGGACCAGAGATTGAACCTGAGTCCACTGCATGGCAAGGTGGATTCTTAATCACTGGGCCATCAAGGAAGTCCCAGTATTAATGTGTTAATACTGATTCATCAATTGTAACATAAGCACTACAGTAAAATAAAATTTTAATAATTTTAACATTTGTGAAAAATATCTTTTCCTTCTATGTTTCTAAATTCTCGGCTGGGGTCCTTCTAACAAAAGACAGATTACTATGATAAAAGCATACAAATTTATTTAGTATAAGGAACATAGGAACACTTCTAAGGAAATGAAGACCCTAAGAAGTGATTCAACCTAAGCATTTTTATGCTAGGTTTGAAAAAAGTGGGAAGACATGGACAGATGTGAAACAACAGAGGTACCAGCTAAGTGTAGTAAGAGAGGAGAAACTTCCAAGACCTATTCATCTAGATCAGAGATAAGTTCAGTTCAATTCAGTCGCTCAGTTGTGTCTGACTCTTTTCGACCCCTTGAATCACAGCACGCCAGGCCTCCCTGTTCATCACCATCTCCCAGAGTTCACCCAGACTCATGTCCATCCAGTCCGTGATGCCATCCAGCCATCTCATCCTCTGTCGTCCCCTTCTCCTCCTGCTCCCAATCCCTCCCAGCATCAGAGTCTTTTCCAATGAGTCAGCTCTTCTCATGAGGTGGCCAAAGGACTGGAGTTTCAGCTTTAGCATCATTCCTTCCAAAGAAATCCCAGGGTTGATCTCCTTCAGAATGGACTGGTTGGATCTCCTTGCAGTCCAAGGGAATCTCAAGAGTCTTCTCCAACACCACAGTTCAAAGGCATCAATTCTTCGGTGCTCAG
>SJYC01136134.1:0-19817 GCA_006408675.1 Madoqua kirkii
TTCTTTCTATTCTGATGTCACATTTTGTTGCTAGAGGTATGATCTTTTCACAAACAATACTAGGAATCTGACTGGAAATAACCTCATGAGGAGATGGAAAGCCAAACTCTCGAGGTTTCTCTTTAGGCCAAGCAAGCAAAGCAAAGAAGCATGACATATGGCCCAGTTGGTTCTTAAAGAAAAATTCTTCCAAATTTTCTGTGAGCCTCAAGCATTTTTTGAGGCCTCCTTTCTGGTAGGAAGGAAGAGCTCTTTGGAATGCCGAGACAGTTCCATACAGAGTGTTAAAGAACAGGTGCAATCTGTTCAATTTGATTTTAAAAAATTATAGCTTGTGTTTTTCAAACATTAGGACTAAAGGATGAGCTCTAATAATCTATAAAACAAGACCCCTTTAAAGCTACCAAAAGAGGCAACATTTTCAACCAGTGGGATGAGCAGATTGGAGCATCAGGTGGAAACATCCATTCAGCTGCTTTCTGTTGTTCTTGAAGGCAGAACTTCAAGTCCTGCTCCCTGAAGAGTGCAGGTCTCTCTTGAGCCAGGTGTTAGTGCCACTGCCCTGCTAGGGGAAACGCAGGCCTGTTGGAGACTGCCTGGCCCAGTGTTTGCTCTGCAGTGCTTGTCACATCTCACATTAATGGAAGTGGAAGTATTTTGTTTTTCCCATTTAATATAGGATTTAACCATCAGTTTATTCTGACAAAGATTTTCCTGTTGTATTTTTCTTTTTGTTGAACAAAATATAGGTTGCTATTAAATGAAGCTTACTTCATTTCTATTTCTTGGTATGTGAAGTCTTATTTAATTTCTGCTATAAAGCTGAAATCTGACCATAGTCTTAATTGACTTAGTAAGGGTCATTTTTTAACATCCTGTTTTCTAAGCCAGGGGAATTCAAGAATAATCTCTTCTAAGATACGGTTGCTCCATTATGTCCTTTTCCAGATAGCTTTGGCTCTACAGCACTGTCACTTGTTAAACATCGCCCACAGAGACCTCAAGCCTGAAAATCTGCTCTTCAAGGATAACTCTTTGGTGAGATGACTTGCTTTTCTGTATTTCAGAGCCGCTATTCCCAACATAGTTCAGGAGTGGTGTGCAGGTGTGTTGGTGTGTATATGTTTGGAGTGCTCTGAATCCATGTTGAAGAAGCTTTAGGGTGGAGTGCTTCTGGCAGCTTACTTTCCCCATCTGTTCCCTTGCTAGAGGCTCAAGAGAAATTTTACCATACTCCTGGTATCAATCATTTTGGATGATACTGATACATGTTTGTACAGAAGGACTTAAGATTTGGGATATCATTTGGAAGGACTTTGGGAAGGGGCAGGAATCTTTATGCTGTTACATGTTACCTTGAAACTTAATAGTTGTGTTTACGGTTAATCCTGATAAGGTGTTTTCCTCTCCAGCCTCAACCCATGCCCCATGCACTATGTCCTACCAGATTACAGATTACTGACTGGCTATCATGAAGCTGACGTTAAGGGTGAAGCAGCACTCTAGACTGATGAGAGATGATGCACAATAGACAGAATCAGGGTACATGAGACTAATATCTTGGTTTGAGAGTTGCCTTTACAAGTTAGGAAACAGGGATAACTGTGAGTGGGCAGAAATCTCTCATTTGTGTTTTACTAAGAATAGCTCCTCAATATGGATCTTTGTGTCCGGACATGAGGACATGCTACTCATTGGTTCCAGTCCCAACCAGAAACTCATGAGAGCTCAAGGCAACATGTCTTACACCTGGATTTTCCTTTAACATTTTCTGAGAACTCTGGGGCAGTGATTCCCATTTGTTTGATTTTAGGATGCCCCAGTGAAGCTGTGTGACTTTGGATTTGCCAAAATTGACCAAGGTGACTTGATGACGCCTCAGTTTACCCCATATTATGTAGCACCTCAGGTAAGCATGTGCTGTTTCTTCCATAGGATGTATCACCAGGCTACCTGTAGACTCATATTTCTTCTGTTCTGCAGCATGAGGGGGCTTATATTACAAATGGAAAGGGGAGAACTCAGCTTCAGAAACCTATAGGCTGCTTAATTTGGTATAGGCATTTTATTCTTTTAACAGCAACCTTATTGAGGTATGATTAGTATACTGTAAAAATACTTCTACCCTGGGCTTTGGTGGTGGCTTAGAGGTTAAAGCATCTGCCTACAGTGCAGGAGACCTGGGTTTGATCTCTGGGTTGGGAAGATCCCCTGGAGAAGGAAATGGCAACCCACTCCAGTATTCTTGCCTGGAAAATCCCATGGACAGAGGAGCCTGGTGGGCTATACTCCATAGGGTAACAAAGAGTTGGACACGACTGAGCAACTACACTTTCTAAGTGTAGTTTGATGAGTGTTGATGGATACTTCTGCATGGACCTTGCCAAAATCAAGATGTAAAAGTTCTATCACTTCAAAAACCGTCTTATGTGCCTTTGCAATCATTCTGCTCCCACCTAATCCCCTTAATTAAAACCATGGATCTACTTTCTGTCATTATTGGTTAGTTCTGCCTGTTGCAGAATTTCATTAGAATGGAATTCCTGTACCTTTTGTGTTTCACTTCTTTGACTCAGCATGTTTTTTGAGATTCATCCATGTTGCTGTGTGTATCAGTAATTCCTTTTTATGGCTGAGCAGTACTCCATCGTATGACTAAGCCACATTTGTTTTATCTGTTCACTGAGTGGTGGCCATTTAGGGTTGTCTCCTGTTTTCTTTCTTTCTTTCTTCTTTCTTCTTCTTCTTCTTATTTAACTTTACAATATTGTATTGGTTTTGCCACACATCATCATGAATCCACCACGGGTGTACACATGTTCCCAATCCCGAACTCCCCCTCCTTCATTCCCCCCAACACCATCCCTCCGGGTCATCCCAGTTCACCAGCCCCAAGCATCCTGCACCCTGCATCAAACCTAGACTGGCAATTTGTTTCTTATATGATATACAAGTTTCAATGCCATTCTCCCAAATCATCTCGCCCTCTCACTCTCTGACAGAGTCCAAAAGACTGTTCGATACATCTGTGTCTCTTTTATTGTCTCACATACAGGGTTATTGTTACCATCTTTCTAAATTCCATATATATGCGTTAGTATACTGTATTGGTGTTTTTCTTTCTGGCTTATTTCACTCTGTATAATCGGCTCCAGTTTCATCCACCTCATTAGAACTGATTCAAATGAATTCTTTTTAATGTCTGAGTTATATTCCATTGTGTATATGTACCATAGCTTTCTTATCCATTCATCTGCTGATGGACATCTAGGTTGCTTCCATGTCCTGGCTATTATAAACAGTGCTGTGATGAACATTGGGGTATACGTGTCTCTTTCAATTCTGGTTTGCTTGGTGTTCAATATGCTTTCCAACAGAGGTCTTTAGGAAATAAGATTTCTACCAAACAGATAATTTATACTCTATTTCTATATTCTCCCAAGATTTTAAAAATTAGGCCTACCTTTATTTTCTTGCTATGCACAATTAAGTCTTACTTTTAGGTCAAAATAGAGATGTCTTAGAAGGAGAAATTTGATTTGTTAAAAAAAAAAATCTTACAGAAAAAGTCTTCAGAAATAGAATTCAGTATAAAAATTCCATGACGTTACCTGAACTTGTTACATTCCCTTACAAAGTGAAATGATGTTGTAAATATAGGTAGCCAATACACTGAGGGGGTTTAAGACACACTACTCCAAGTTATGGCACAGTGGCTAAAGGAATTAGAAAAAAAAAAGGCAGAAGCAGGAAAATGATCACTCTTACCATCCCTTTCCTTTCCTGAAACAGGTCATAAAACCTTCATGTGTGAAGCGCCCTCCCAGTATCTGAAGGAAAAGAGCACCTTTATCTCCAAAGACAAAGGGACACTGAGAAGAATCCCAACAAAAAGACCTTGCTACGTTTCCTCCAGTTAACACTTGCTCATACTCTCTGAGCTATCGTATTTCTGTAAGATTTCCCTTTCTTCATTAAAGCTAGCTACACAGGCCAAACTGTTTGTTTGGATCTTCATTGCCTTAAGAAGGCTCTCACGTCACATACAATTTATATTAAATAAATTTGTATGTTTTGTCAGTTTGATTTTCAAACCTAGCCAGGGACCCTATAAGAGTCAAGGAAATTTTTTCATCTCCTGCAATCGCCAAGAAACTTCAAAGTAACAGCTGCTCTAGTTTAAAGGACATTTTATTTATCTATATTTTCTACCATAATTTAAAAATGATGTCTAAAATCATTTTAATTTTCCCCGTATAGTCTAAATACTTTCCTCTGACAACTTAAGAAAAAAGTGTAATTAAAAAAAAAAACACTTCAGCTAAAAAGCACTGTAATTAACGAACTATGTTGTTCGGCCGCTCAGTCATGTCTGACTCTGCAACCCCATGGACTGCAGCACGCAAGGCTTCCTTTTAGAAACAAAAATATAATTTAGAGTTATTTAGAGTTAAATTAGTGGGCCCTTACTTTATGTTAGACAATATGCTAATACTTTACGTACTTATGTAATCTCAGCCAATCTTAACTACCAAGCGTGATATAGATACTTACTATTCCAATTTCACAGATGAGGAATATAGGTCAGTGACAAGTTCAAGTCTGAATTATTTTAGAAGGTATACTCTCAATCACTACCCTAGATATAGGAAAGAAAGTGAACTAAAGAAAATTTTACTGGAGTGTCATCAGTTCTCAGACATGCAGCCAGCTTTGAAAAGAGTAACGTTGAATAAGTAACTTAATCTGTCTGCTATCACTGTTCTCAATCATAAAAGTCAGCAAATCATGATGCTTTTCTAAGATATTTATCACTTCAAACTACAAATATATATATATATATACACACAGTATATGAAACAAGAAAAAAAAATCACCACAGAAGCTAATTGTGGCCAATCAAAACTGGGACAGAGAGGTGAGGAGAATAAGAAACTTTTAGAGAAAAACCACTGAGGGTCTTTAAAGGTAAAAATGTCACTCAGATGTATTTGTGCAGAAATTCTACAAAATCTAAAGAGAAACAATCCAAATAATAACCAAAGAGCAAGAGAAGAATTGAGAAAAATCTTTCTCCTTTACAATTTCTAGCATACACATTATAAAAAGAAAAATCCCTCAAGGCAGTAAACATCTGCCCATCAACGCTTATCAGAAGCAACATCAAAAACACAAGGCAAAGGTCAAGTCAAAGTTTATTGACAATGATGAACTATGACAGGCTCTATTAAATTACCCCTTCTCTCAAGGTGTATGTGATCAAAGCAGCAAAGATATTTTCACTCAGTCATATAACAAGCTATTTGTTGAGATTGAAACATCTGGTCAATATCTCCTAACACTGCAATTTCATGCACAGTTAGCATTAGGGCACATTTCTTCTCCTCTTCTTACAGGGTCCATAAGGGTGGCACATATGGCTGATCATTTCATTCGAAAAGGATTCAATTCAAGGCATTACACACAATCGTCTGTGCTTTATGGTGTTTTAAGTCTACCTGCCATCGTTTTCCATCATCACTGCTCACTGCGGTTCTCTTCGACTATAAAAGCCTGCCAATGACAGAGCACTTAAAGCTTAACAGCCTTCCTCCACTGGAGTTAGAAAGCATTTAAGGCAAAGGAATCTGTAAAGTGGCAGGTCATTTTCTATTGTCAAAAACTCCCAATATATTAAACTATTTACCATTTAAGCAAAGATATAGTATAGGTTAGAAAAGTAATTTTTAATGTCAAATTAAATGCTTAACTTTCTGTATGACAGATCTATGAAAGATATTGTTTTGGTATAGTTTTAACTCATAATAAATGACTTCAAAACAATATTATAGGACTGTTTTAATATTAATTTTAGTAGGGGATTTCAGAATTTTTTTTACTACTTGTCAAAGAGCAATTCTATACTAAGAGAATAGGGATGCTACAATTTTATCAGTTCCCTATGTTGAAAATTTTCCATTTGAAATTCATGCATTTGTTGTCATGGTAACAGGGGGCCTTTCTTACATACTTACAGTAGTAAACCTGAACTCACACCATAGATTTCTGTTTTCCTTTTCTTCCTTTAAGATAATAGCTTCAAGGGGCAACAGGGGTGGGGGTAAGAAACATCTTTAAAGCTACTATTTCACATTTTCTTTCACACATCATTGCAACAGGAAGTATAACTATATGACTACAGTTATCTTCTGAAACATAAGGATTTGCCTAATTTTAATAACCAAATGAATTTCAAGGAAGAAACTTTCTTCTAGTGATAAAGAATCATGTATGATCATCTTACAATTAGCAATATGCAATGGCTGATTAAACAAGGAGAGTAGCAAAATAACAACACAATAAAAATCTAAGTTAGGTGTAATGTTCAGGGCTGCTAACTCTGGCACATAGAGTAAATATTTTGGTTGTTCATTTGAGCATTAATCTAGTCGGTCAATCCAACCTGAAGTATTTACTGAATGAGTCTATGGGTCATACACCAGACTAGCACTGAAACACAAAGTTAAACAAGTTAGAATCAGTTCTTACCTCAGGGAGATAACCAAAGAAAAGAATGCAAAACAAACAAATGCAAAGCAAATAAAACAAAAACACTGAACAGAGAAATAAAATAATTGCAAGAAATGCCAAAAGGGGAAAAAAAAAACAAATGGCTGAGAAGGAGAAAGGCATGGGAGAGAGAAACAAGGAAATAATTTACCTTAAATAGGCCTGCCTAAGGAACAACAAGTTGAGACATAAAATACGTAAGTAAGCTAAATAGGCAAAAAGTGAGGTATTGGGTGGGGACTCTTCCACCAAAAGAGAAGCAAGTGCAAAACTTCTAAGGCACAAAAGAAACTGGCATATATTCAAGAAACTGAAAAAAAAAATTGTTTATAGTAGCTAAGTTTTTACACATATGTAGGTTCCAGATAATGCACACCTTATTGGCTATGGTAGAGAGAATAAATTTTATACAGAGCGCAACAGAATGTCACTGAAGTGTTTTCAACAACAAAGCAAAATTACTGAATTTAAATGAGAAGCAATGTTACTATTACATATAAAGGATTTTTAAGACATAGATAAACAGACAGGCAATAAAGATATCAGTTGTGTGTGCATGATCAGTCAATAAGTCGTGTTTGACTCCTTGAGACTCCATGGATTGTAGCCAGCCAGGCTCCTCTTTCCATGGGATTTTCAGGCAAGAATACTGGAGTCAGCTGCCATTTCCTGCATCTCCTGCACTGAGCCACCTGGGAAGCCTAAAAGATATTAGTTAGGATGGTATAATTCACATCCTGCATCCAGCTCTTTGGAAAAGCTAATTGCTTTTATCCTCATTTTATTTCCAAATTTTAACTACTTTTTTTTTTCCCAGAATTTTTAGTTGATTTCACTGCTACCACTTATCCAAGTTACCATGATCTCTTGCCTGAAATGTTGGCAAAACTTTCCTGATGTCTTTGCCTCCTTTCTTGACAGCCTCCTTTTAAAACTTACATCAGCAAATGTCATTCCTTTGCTTAAAACCCTGTAATGCTCTTCGGATCGCTCAGTAAGAAGCAAAACTTCTTATATTAGTCTGTGAGGCCATACAGGTTCAAGCCAATCTTCTTTACCTCCTATTCCCTCTCTAACCTCATCTTCTGTTACTCTTCATATCCTGTTGCAACCACAATGAACTCCCTGCAGGATTCTGCAACATGCCAAGTATGCTCTCCCTTAGCAACTACTGACACTCTACTAGACTGGACTTTTCCAGTGAGCCAGATTTCCCAGTGATTCCCTCATCTAAAAATTCTTTACACAAATCTAAACAGAACTATTCCAACACACTCTATTTATGCTTAAAACCCTGTAATGCTCTTCGGATCGCTCAGTAAGAAGCAAAACTTCTTATATTAGTCTGTGAGGCCATACAGGTTCAAGCCAATCTTCTTTACCTCCTATTCCCTCTCTAACCTCATCTTCTGTTACTCTTCATATCCTGTTGCAACCACAATGAACTCCCTGCAGGATTCTGCAACATGCCAAGTATGTTCTCCCTTAGCAACTACTGACACTCTACTAGACTGGACTTTTCCAGTGAGCCAGATTTCCCAGTGATTCCCTCATCTAAAAATTCTTTACACAAATCTAAACAGAACTATTCCACACACACTCTATTTAATATTATAAAACATTCCTTTTGTTCCAACATTCCCAATACTCTCCCAATTCTTTTACTTTTAATTATTTTGCTTTTATAAAATTTAATAAACAGATATCTCGGTTAAAATAAAAGTGTAGAGACCAGTAGGAGGAACTGGTCCTTTTCTTGCCTGGCAAGAGCTCAGCCAATGAGAAACTGCCATCACTCAGTCAATGAAAAGTCACTTATTCTGATCTCTCAGTTCCCCCAATTGACTCTTCTTTCATTAAACCCTCCCAATTTATTTTCACTTCCTTAAGAGTCCTCCCTAGTGGCTGAGTGGTAAAGAATCTGCCCGCTAATGAAGGAGACACGTGTTCGATCCTTGATATGGGAGGATCCCACAGGTCTCAGAGAAACTAAACATAAGTACCACCGCAACTGGGGCAGTGTTCTTCAGGCTGGGAGCAGAAACCAATGAAGACTGCTGCGCCCTAGAGCCTGAGCTCTGCAATAACAAGAGAAGCCACCTCAGCCTGTGCCGAGCAACTAGGAAAAAACCTGCACACCAATGAAGACTGAGAACAGGCAAAAACATAAATAAGTAAGAGTCTTCTCCTCCTTCCTTTGTAGGGATCGGCATAAGGCTTGTCATGGTTGCAGATCCCCAGTTACAATGGTTTGTTGATCCTGAATCAACACATTTTTCCTAAAGAAAATTTTTAAGGTCAACACCTAACACACTGCATTATTTGCATTTCTTCCTCCCACAAAAAACAGTTACATTGTTGCTGCTTAGTTGCTAAGTACAACTGCTTGCAGTTCCATCAACTGCAGCACACCAGGCTTCCCTGTCCTTCCCTCTCTCACAATGGATATGAGTTTGAGTTAGTCTGTCAGTGATGTCATCCGACCATCTCATCCTCTGTCACCCCCTTCTCTTCTTGCCCCTAATCTTTCCCAGCATCTAGGTCTTTCCAATGAGTCTGCTCTTCGCTTCATGCAAAGAGCATGAAGTTGCAAGGAGTTGTAACTCCTTGCAAAGTACATGGAGGTAGAAGTTTTAATTGTCCTGCTCATCAGTGCATCCTTAGAAACTGACACATAATACTCAATTTTCAACGAGAAAATAAGAGATACCACGGGAAAATTTCATGCAAAGATAAACACAATAAAGGACAGAAATGGTATGGACGTAACAGAGCAGAACATATTAATAAGAGGTGGCAAGAAAACAGAGGAGAACTGTGCAAAAAAGGTCTTAATAACCCAGATAAACATGATGGTGTAGTCACTCACCTAGAGTGACATATCCTAGAGTATAAAGAGAAGTGGGCCTTAGAAAGCATTACTATTCCAGCTGAGCTACTTCAAATCCTAAGAGATTATGCTGTTGAAGTGCTGTACTCAATATGCCAGCAAATTTGGAAAACTTAGCACTGGAACACAACTGGAAAAGATCAATTTTCATTCCAATCCCAAGGAAGGAAAATGCCAAAGAATGTTCAAACTACTGTACAATGATACACATTTTCAAATACTAGCAAGGTAATGCTCAAAATCCTTCAAACTAGGCTTCAACAATACATGACCTGAAAACTTTCAAAAATACAAACTGGATTAAGAAAAGGCAGGGGAACCAGAGATTAAATTGCCAACATTCACTGGATCATAGAAAAAGCAAGGGAATTCCAGAAAAAACTACTTCTGCTTTAATGACTATGCTAAAGCCTTTGACTATGTGGATTACAACAAACTGGAAAATTCTTCAAGACACAGGAATACCAGACTATCTTACTTGCCTCCTGAGAAACCTGTATACAGGTCAAAAAGCAACAGTTAGAACCAGACATGGAACAACAGACTGGGTCCAAATTAGGAAAGGAGTATGTCAAGGCTGTACATTGTCACCCTGCTTATTTAACCTATATGCAGAGTACATCATGCGAAACGCTAGGCTGAATGAAGCACAAGCTGAAATCATGATTGCTGGGACAAATACCAATAACCTCAGATACACAGATGACACCATCCTAATAGCAGCCATGAAATCAGAAGATGCTTGCTCCTTGGAAGAAAAACTATGACAAACCTAGACTGCCTTTAAAACGTATTATTTGACAACTGTAACTGGTACAAACACAGAAAGAAATCAGTGGGGGGATAAAAAAAGAGTTCCAATTCAGACTCATGTACCAATGGCAACACAGTATAGGCTACAGATGATATGTCACTGAGTTGGGGGAAAAGAGGATTATTCAATACACTGTACTAGACAGCCTTTGGCGGTGGGGTAGGGGTGATTCTTCCCCCTTATATTTAAACCAAAAAAATGTAAAAAAAAAAAAACAACAACAGAAAGAAAATCCAGCGACTTCCAAAATAACTTTAAGACAAAGGCAGATTTCCTTACGGCAAGAACACCAAATACTATAAAGGAAAAATCTGATAGCTGTGACTTGATTTAAAGTTAAAATCATTACAAAGAAGCATGTGCATGCCGAAAGGGTGGAAAGAGGTCAGTATCCTTAATGTACAAAGCACTCTCAAAAATTAGTAAGAAAATAATACACAAGGTTGTCATAAGGATGGTGCTTCATAGAGTAATGCTCATACATATAAGGACTTCCCTGGGAGCTCAGGGGCAAAGAATCCACCTGCCAATGCAGGAGACACAGGAGATGCAGGTTCAATCCCTGGATCAGGAAGATGCCCTGGAGAAGGAAATGGCAACCCATTCCAGTATTCTTGCCTGGGAAATCTCATGGACAGAGGAGCCTAGAGGGCTACAGTACACGTGGTCATGAAAGAGTTGGACACAACTTGGCAAACTAAACGAGAACAACAACACTACCAGTGTTCTACCAGTAGATTCAACTTCTGTGTCTCAATTTGATACCTTGGGCTTCCCAAGTGGCACTAGTAATAAAGAATTCACCAGCCAATGCAAGACACACAAGAGACGTGGGTTCAATCTCTGCTGGGTCAAGAAGATCCTCTGGAATAGAAAATGGCAATCCACTCCAGTATTTCTGCTTGTAAAATTCCACGGACAGAGAAGCCTGGCAGGCTACAGTCCATGGGGCGACAAAGAGTCAGACATGATATAAGCAATAGTACACATATTCCTTTAATGTAAGTAGAGAACACTATACTCTATAAAGAATAAGAATCAGCAGCACTCTGAAAAAACAAAAGAACTCTTCACTGGCTTTCAAATCTGCATTAAAACGGCCACTGTTGATGCTATTAAAATTTCCTCTTCCTAGTGAGGATGTCATATATCTTTGAAGAAGGTATTCTTGCCATTCTCAACGTACTGCTGAGGTATTTATGCAGTTCTAGCCCGTTTTGACCGACTCTAATAAGAGACTTTAGCTTTGAGCCTGTCTATCCAGTAAGTGTTAGTGGTAACAACAATATCATAGTCCCAAGAGCAGATTTGTGAATCAAAAAACAATTTTTCAGGCATATTCATATCTCTGACAGACTTACATTTTATCCTACCTGTATCTACACTTACAATGAAATATGCAATAGCAATGAACAATAAATGGTATTTTTTGCACAGTAATATCAGATAATTACAGAGTAGCACAAGATAATTAAAATGGACAAAATTGGGGGGGATTAAAATGCATAAATTACAAGGAGACTCTTATTAGTAGCTGAATTATATCTTCATAAAAATAAAAATGTTATTGGGTACCCACCATGGAATTATACACTTATTAATTCAATAAACTTCTATCAAGCTCTTAGTATATCTAAAGTACTCTGTGAGGGAACACAATCTCAAATTAAGACCTCGAAGAGTTCATAGTCCAGTGGAGGGGGCAGCATGGAAACAGAAACAATGAGCATTATAAAAGATGTAGACACAAAATATTCTGAGAGCATCAATTAGTTTGGGGAGTAATGAGAAAGTCAAACAGAAAGCTGAAGATCTTATCAGTTTGAGAACAAGAGAAATAAAGTAAGTTATACACAAGAGAAACATATGGGCAAAAACACAGAGGGAAACTATCTTCATGCTTATTCAGGGGATTAGTAAAACATGGGTAGTGTAATAGCATATTTTATAAAGGACCAGCAATCCATAACATGGAAAAGCAGGCTGCGATCACTGAGTTACACAACAAAAATGTTTTTCAGTAAGATAATTTTGGCAACAGTATCAGAAAACCAAAAAATATTGAGAGACAAATCACCATGGGTCTATCATGTCTCTATAGGTCATATCAGATTTTGTTTTCTCTTTTTAACAATGTTAATATAACAAACAGTCTTCAAAGATAAAGATAGTGGCTTTATGTCAGGGTAAAGGTTGGGCAAGTTTCAGGGAGCATATTTAAAGACTGTGATTTCTTAAATTCAGGATTCAATTGTGATTCAGACTCTGTGAACACAGCTTCCCCTCCACACATTGCCTCTGTGACTGAGGAATCAAACAGAACTAATGGGAATAGAAACTTAATGCTGCCTGCATTGTTGTAAGTTAAAAAAATAAAAAAAAATCCTTTGTCTCTGACCCAGGAGCTTCTTGCCTTCGGTTAACAACTAAGAAGCTGTGGCAGACCAATTTGCTAGCCTGCAAGAGGTATAAAATCCAAGACATTTCACAGTTATTGACAAAAAGAAGAGGATGATCAGGAACAGGATACAGGAAGACCAATTAGCTGGCCATACAGTACTGCAGAAAAGAGACAAGGATCTCACTCTCAACAATTCTAAGGAAAGCAGGACACAGATATAAAAAAAGGTTCTTTTAGAGACAAAACAGATAAGACGAGGGCCTGATTTTGAGTTCATGTGTGCTAAGTCACTGAAGTCATGTCTGACTCTTTGTGAACCTATGGAACCTTTGTGAATCCCCTGTCCATGGGATTCTCCAAGCAAGAATACTAGGGCAGGCTGCCTCGGTACCCCTCCAGGGAATTTCCTGACTCGGGGATCAAACCCGGATCTCTTATGTCTCCTGCCTTAGCATGCAGGTTCTTTAACACTAGCGCCACCTAGGAACCTCCAAAGGACTGTTTAGTTATGGCAAATGAAGGACACTGTATGTTGAAACTGATTATAAAGGCTCTAAATAGATGACTAAAGAGAGGGGGGGGGTTACATTACTAATAGAGAAAAACTATATGCAGAGTACATCATGAGAAACGCTGGGCTGGAAGAAGCACAAGCAGGAATCAAGATTGCCAGGAGAAATACCAATAACCTCAGATATGCAGACGACACCACCCTTATGGCAGAAAGTGAAGAGGAACTAAAAAGCCTGTTGACGAAAGTCAAAGAAGAGAGTGAAAAAGTTGGCTTAAAGCTCAACATTCAGAAAACGAAGATCATGGCATCTTGTCCCATCACTTCATGGGAAACAGATGGGGAAACAGTGGAAACCGTGTCAGACTTTATTTTTTGGGGCTCCAAAATCACTGCAGATGGTGACTGCAGCCATGAGATTAAAAGACGCTTACTCCTTGGAAGAAAAGTTATGACCAACCTAGATAGCATATTCAAAAGCAGAGACATTACTTTGCCAACAAAGGTCCTTCTAGTCAAGGATATGGTTTTTCCTGTGGTAATGTATGGATGTGAGAGTTGGACTGTAAAGAAAGCTGAGTTCTGAAGAATTGATGCTTTTGAACTGTGTTTTTGGAGAAGACTCTTGAGAGTCCCTTGGACTGCAAGGAGATCCAATCAGTCCATCCTAAAGGAGATCAGTCCTGGGTGTCCACTGGAAGAACTGATGCTCAGGCTGAAACTCCAATACTCTGGCCACCTCATGTGAAGAGTTGACTCACTAGAAAAGACCCTGATGCTGAGAGGGATTGGGCGCAGGAAAAGAAGGGGATGAAGAGGATGAGATGGTTGGATGGCATCACCGACTCAATGCACATGAGTTTGGGTGAACTCCAGGAGTTGGTGATGGACAGGGAGGCCTGGTGTGCTTCGATTCATGGGGCCGCAAAGAGTCGGATACAACTGAGCGACTGAACTGAACTGAACTGATATAAGAACACAGGATGAAGTACTATGTGAAAACACTAGAAAGAGGTGAATATCAACATATAGAATTAGGAGAATATTCATGTAGAATTTCTACTGGTATATTGGAAAAACCAGTTTGTAGTACCACAAAGGTCACCAATACTAAAAGAGCACTGAAAATTAGCTATTCTTGAAAGTCTGCAGACCCCTCGAAGACCTTGAAAACATGACAGGGTATTCACAAAGTCAAGTCAAGTTTCAGACTATATGAAGATATTGTTTGCATTTTTCACTATGCTGACATTTGCTTTTAAAGTGCTAATTGCAAATGACAGGTAAACTGCTGGTATCTAAATAAATAAAGTAAATGGAGCCACAGAACAGTAGTCACTGAATTCTTCACAACCTTGTGCTCATATTAAAAAGATACCAATTTATTAAATGAACAGCATGGGTAATATATTCAATAATGTAATACCTCTGTATGGTGACAGATGTTAACTAGTCTTATCGTAATGATCCTTTTGTAATGCACAGAAACATCAACTCACTAAGCTGAGTACCAGGAACTAACATAGTGTTATGTTAGTTGTTCAAAAACAAACAAACTCATAGAAAAAAAGATCAGATCTGTGATTATTACAGGTGGGGGAGTGATGGAAGGAACTGGATGAAGGCAGTCACAGGTACAAACTTGCAGTTATAACACAAATAAGAGTACTAAGGATTTAATGTACAACATAATTAATACTGCTGTTTTTTATATATAAAAGTTAAGAAAATAAATCCTAAGAGTTCTCATAGCAAGAAAACATTATTTTTTTTTCTTTTTGTATCTAGATGAGATGATGTTCACTAAACATTTTGCAGTAATCATTTCATAATGTTTGCAAATCAAACCACTGTGCTGCACACATTAAACTTATGCAGTGCTGTAGTCAATTATATTTCAATAAAACTGGAAGTAATTGCTTTCTTTTTAAAATGATGCCCATTTAAGAATTTTCTGAAGCAGCAAAAATCATCACTTTTATTAAGCACTAGCCTTTAAATACACATCTTTTAAATGCACTGTTTAAGAAACTGGAAAAGTATGAATGAATGAATAAAATTGTTTCCTAAGGAAAAACACTTGTGATATTGAGTTTCTACATGAACTAAACTGCTTTCTTTAGGAAAAACTATTTTTAATTTAAATAATGATGGACAGACAAATGACAGTTACTAAAACTCGAGTATTTCACAGATATATTCTTAAAAATGAAAAAAAGTAAGCCTGTCACATAAAAAAAAAACTGTCAGGATTTATTCTTAATAATGAAATTTGAGCTTTCAACTGAAATTTTTAATTGTATAAATCACATATTCACTACTGTGAGATTCCCAATACATAAAAGACTGTTTTCTTGAAACTAGGAGTGTTACTGACAAATGAGAGACATTTTAAAACATTTGAAAAATCTGGATAATTAATGAATAAAAACTTTGCAAATGAACAATGCACCATAGTAAAAGTCGCACATGGGAAGAATTTCGACACAAGGAGTTAAGAAGACTGATGGATACATATATTTTTTAACACAATATCTTGTTGATATATAGTCAACACATATACAATTTATATTTAAAGAGAGCAATTCAAAAGAATTTGGTATATTCAGAGCTTGCAAGGATCACCACATCAATCTCGGAACATTTTCAACACCCTAAAAAGAATCCCACATCATTTAGTCACCATACCCCTAAACCCCCATTCCCACAAATCCTAGGAAACAACCAGTGTATTTTCTGTCACTATAAACATGCATATTTAGGACATCTCACAGAAATGGAATCATAAAGTATGTGGACTTTAGTGAGTGGCTTTTTACGCTTAGCACAATGTTTTCAAGATTCAGCCACACTGTAGCATGAGTAAGTATTTCATTTCTTTTTATTGACAATATTTTATGGCACAGATACTTCAGTTTGTTTATTCCTCAATTGATGGACATGTGGTTTTCTCCCACTTTTTTGCCATTATGAATAACACTGCTATGAATATACATGTACAACTGTTTATGTAAAGATATATTTTCATTTCTCTTGGGTATATACCCAGAAATGTTGAGTCATATGATAACTCTAGTCTTTTGAGGAACTGAGAGATTCTATGCCAAACTGGCTTCATCATTTTGTAATCCTACCAGCTCAACATCCTCACCACAATTTTTATATATGGTGTGAGACAGGGTATGAGTCCGTTTTACTGTATGTACCTTACCCAGCATCATTTGTTGAAAAGGCCATTCTTTCTATGTTTGATTCTCTTGATATTCTTGTCAGAATCAAATAACTGTAAATGGATAAATTTCTTTCTGAATTCTAGAATCTGTGACAACTAGATCGGACAAAGGTACAAACATAATTTAATGGAGAAAGAATAGTTTTTAAGCAAATAGAGCTAGAATTACTAGATAGTTACATACAAAATCTCCATCCATTCCTCACCTATTAAAAAAACAACTTCAGAACAAATTATAAATCTAAATGTAAAATTCCTTACCACTGGATTCTTAAATACAGTTTTAATATAAAATTGACACTCTTTAAATGCTAGTGGTATTATAATATTTTACCATTGGAAAATTAGCATTCCATACACAGATAACAATATACCATAATGACTGTAATTTTCCCCTATTGCTGAATGTTTACACTGTTTTCAGTCTACTTTATTATAAAAACTGCTGTAATACATTTGTATATTCTTTATTTAAATATCTAACTACTACTATAGGATACCAAAACTAGGAATTGATGCATCAAAGATTACGTGCATATAAAATTTTTTTTAAATATTGTCAATTGCTCCACAATAAGGCATACCTAGTTTTCACTCCCATACAAAAGGGTATAAAAGTATCCTTTGCTTTTCAATCTCCCCACACTGAATTCTAATCAAATTTTTTACAACTAATGATATGCAAATCTGGTGACTTCTATTTTAACTTGCATTTTTATTGTTAACCGGATTGAGGTTTACTTATTAGCAATTCATATTTCTTCTTATATGAATTGAATGACTCATCATATCCTTTGTTTACTTTTTCAGTGGGGCTTTTCTTTCCTTAATGCTACCAAAATTCTAATAATTGCTTAAAACTTTAGAAACATTAATTCTTTGCAAGATAAATGTTACAAATATTTTCATTTCATATTTGTTTATGCTGTATTTCACCTACCACTTTTTGAATTTAATGTACTTTAAGACTTACAGATAGAAACAACAGTGAGAAACTGACAGGGAAAGATAAGCCAGTAAAGGGTACAGACAGCCCAAAGTAACATGAACAAAGAAAGAGTGCTATTTATTTGTCTTGAAGCCAATGTACGAAAGTTTTAAAACTGAGGAGTAATCAACAAATGAAATAATCTTGAGTGGGTCAATCAGAATTCATACTTTTAAACAGTCTCTGGTTTCAGCAATTATATTATTAGTGATTTCTGCAAAAATAAATAAATAATGTTTCCAAAGAGAGATAAAGGTTGAAATTTTAAAAGTTGGAGGTAAAGCAGTGGTGATAATGAATATAAACTCTTCTACCTAGACTAGGGGTAGCGAAGGGAAGGTGGAAAGGTAACAATTTGCTGTTTCAGAGAATGAGAAAGAAAATGGAATAGAACCTAAAAAAAATTGTATAAACAGGTTTGAAGAAAATGAGGAGAGATTGTGAAAAAGATGAAACCTGATGACTTCTGTTATATATGTTCAGACGGATATGAAGTAACGTGCTGATAACAGTTCAGTCGCTCAGTCATGTCTGACTCTTTGCGACCCCATGAACCGCAGCACACCAGGCCTCCCTATCCATCACCAACTCCCAGAGTTCACTAAGATTCATGTCCATCGAGTCAGTGATAACATCCAGCCATCTCATCCTCTGTTGCTCCCTTCTTCTCCTGCCCCCAAGCCCTCCAAGCATCAGAGTCTTTTCCAATGAGTGAGTCAACTCTTCTCATGAGGTAGCCAAAGTACTGGAGTTTCAGCTTTAGCATCATTCCTTCCAAAGAAATCCCAGGGCTGATCTCCTTTAGAATGAACTGGTTGGATCTCCTTGCAGGCCAAGGGGACTCTCAAGAGTCTTCTCCAACACCACAGCTCAAAAACATCAATTCTTTGGTGCTCAGCTTTCTTCACAGTCCAACTCTCACATCTATACATGACCACAGGAAAACCCACAGCCTTGACTAGACGGACTTTAGTCGGCAATGTAATATCTCTGCTTTTGAACATACTTTCTAGGTTGGTCATAACTTTTATTCCAAGGAGTAAGCGTCTTTTAATTTCATGGCTGTAGTCACCATCTGCAGTGATCTTGGAGCCCCCCAAAATAAAGTCTGACACTGTTTCCACTGTTTCCCCATCTATTTGCCATGAAGTGATGGGACCAGATGCCATGATCTTCATTTTCTGAATGTTGAGCTTTAAGCCAACTTTTTCACTCTCCTCTTTCTCTTTCATCAAGAGGCTTTTTAGTTCCTCTTCACTTTCTGCCATAAGGGTGGTGTCATCTGCATATCTGAGGTTACTGATATTTCTCCCGGCAATCTTGATTCCAGCTTGTGTTTCTTTCAGTCCAGCATTTCTCATAATGTACTCTGCACAGAAGTTAAATAAGCAGGGTGACAATATACAGCTGTGACGTACTCCTTTTCCTATTTGGAACCAGTCTGTTGTTCCATGTCCAGTTCTAACTCTTGCTTCCTGGCCTGCATACAGATTTCGCAAGAGACAGGTCAGGTGGTCTGGTATTCCCATCTCTTTCAGAATTTTCCACAGGTTATTGTGATCCACACAGTCAAAGGCTTTGGCATAGTCAATAAAGCAGAAATAGATGTTTTTCTGGAACTCTCTTACTTTTTCAGTGATCCAGCGGATGTTGGCAATTTGATCTCTGATTCCTCTGCCTTTTCTAAAACCAGCTTGAACATCTGGAAGGTCACGGTTCACGTATTGCTGAAGCCTGGCTTGGAGAATTTTGAGCATTACTTTATTCACGTGTGAGATGAGTGTAATCGTGCGGTAGTTGGAGCATTCTTTGGCATTGCCTTTCTTTGGGATTGGAATGAAAACTGACCTTTTCCAGTCCTGTGGCCACTGCTGAGTTTTCCAAATTTGCTGACATATTGAGTGCAGCACTTTCACAGCATCATCTTTCACGATTTGAAATAGCTCTACTGGAATTCCGTCAGAACTACTAGCCTTGTTTGTAGTGATGCTTTCTAAGGCCCACTTGACTTCACATTCCAAGATGTCTGGCTCTAGACAAGTGATCACATCATCGTGATTATCTGAGTAATGAAGATCTTTTTTGTACAGTTCTTCTGTGTGTTCTTGCTACCTCTTAAATTCTTCTGCTTCTGTTAGGTCCATATCATTTCTGTCCTTTATTGAGCCCATCTTTGCATGAAATGTTCCCCTGGTATCTCTATGTTAAAGGAGATTAAGAGAGATCTAAACAAACATGAGGGCTTCTCCTGTGGCTCAGCTGGTAAAGAATCTGCCTGCAATGTGGGAGACCTGGGTTTGATCCCTGGGTTGGGAAGATCCCCTGGAGAAGGGAAAGGCTACCCACTCCAGTATTCTGACCTGGAGAATTCCATGGACTGTAAAGTCCATAGGGTTACAAAGAGTCAGATACAACTGAGCGACTTCCACTTT
>SJYC01136135.1:0-16299 GCA_006408675.1 Madoqua kirkii
CAAATTTTTAATCAAGATTATATCTAAACTATATTACCAAGAATAACTGTCAATGAATCATTTGCATAATAAAATCAAAAGTAAAAAGTACCAAAATTGCTAATTAATGTTAAAGATTATATTTAAACAGAGTTAAAATAAAGACTTTAAATGTATTCAGCTCCTAAACATACGCTGAAAATGATATTTTTACTTAATAAGCTAACACCGAGAAAGAATTAGTTGAGGATTACATAGGAACTCTCCCATATTACTCTAAAATTTTTCAATAAATCTAAATGAGAAGTCTACTCTCTTATTACTGTTGCTGGGAATGTAAACTGGTGCAGTGACTACGGAGAACTATAGAGGTTCTTTAAAAAAATTAAAATAGAGCTACTATGTGATCTAGCAATCCTACTCCTGGGCATACATCAGAAGTAAACCATGGTTCAAAATGATACACAGATCCCAATGCTGGCTGCACTGCCATTTGCAATATCCAAGACACAAGAGCAACCTAAAAGTCTATCAACAGATGAAAGGATAAAGAAGATATAACACTTACATACAATATAATATACTCAGTCATTAAAAAGAATGAAATTATGCCATTTGCAGTAAAATGGATAAACCTAGAGATTACCATACTAAGTGAAGTAAGTCAGACATCAGAACACAAATATCATAAGATACTCTTAATATGAACAATCTTAAAAAATGATACAAACTTATTTACAAAACAGAAAAAGAATCACAGACTTAAGAAAATCAACGTATGCTTATGATGGGGGAAAGATGGGGATAGGGAAGATTAGATTGGGAATTTGGGATTGACATATACACACTACTACATTTCAAATAGATAACCAATAAGGATCAGTCCTGAATATTCACTGGAAGGACTGATGTTGAAGCTGAAACTCCAGTACTCTGGCCACTTGATGCAACAAGCTGACTCATTCGAAAAGACCCTGATACTGGGAAAGATTGAAGGTGGGAGAAGCGGACAGTAGAGGATGAGATGGCTGGATGGCATCACCGACTCAATGGACATGGGTTTGAGTAAACTCCAGGAGTCAGTGATGGACAGAGAGACCTGGCATGCCGCAGTCCATGGGATCAGAAAGAGTCAGACACGACTGACTGACTGAACTGAACAATAATAAAATTATGACAATCATGATATTGCTTTCTTATTTTGAAGTTATTATTCTGCAAATCAAAAAAATCTTCTCTGTCATAAACTATTTTTTGGCAAAATTTTGACATGGTTTGTTGATTTTCAACTCAAGTGATAAATGAAAGGATACATTTTTATTTGAAAGCAGGATAAAAAATAAGAATAGTGTTTTCATTTAGCAATTGCAGTTGACCCTTGAACAACACAGGTTGGAACTGCACAGGTGCACTTATATACAGATTTTTTTCAATAATAAATGCTAAAATACTACACTATAGTTTTTAATATAGCATGATCATCCAAATTTCACTCAGATGACCATTATATCTACTACAGTGGGCAAGAATCCCTTAGAAGAAATGGAGTAGCCCTCATAGTCAACGAAAGTGTCCGAAATGCAGTAATTGGGTGCAGTTTCAAAAACAACAGAATGATCTCTGGTCATTTACAAGGCAAATCATTCCACATCACAGTAATCCAAGTCTATGCCCCAACCACTACTGCCAAAGAAGCAGAAGTTGAGTGGTCTATGAAGACCTACAAGACCTTCTAGAACTAACAACCAAAACATATGTCCTTTTCATCATAAGGGACTGGAATCCCAAAGAAGGAAGTCAAGAGCCTAGAATAACAGGAAAGTTTAGCCTTGGAATACAAAATGAACCAGGGCAAAGGATAACAGAGTTTTGCCAAGAGACCACACTGGTTATAGCAAACACCTTCTTCCAACCACACAGGAGACGACTATACACATGGACATCACCAGATGGTCAATACCAAAATCAGATTGATTATATACTTTGCAACTGAAGATGGAGACGCTCTATACAGTCTTCAAAAACAAGACCAGGAGTTGACTGTGCCTCAGATCATGAACTCTTATTGCCAAATTCAGATTTAAATTGAAGAAAGTAGGGAAAACCACTAGACCATTCAGGTATGACCTAAATCAAATCTCTTATAAATATACAGTGGAAGTGAGAAATAGATTCAAGGGATTAGATTTGATAAAAGTTCCTGAAGAATGATGGATGGAGTTTCATGACATTGTACAGGAGGCGGTGATCAAGACTATCCCCAAGAAAAAGAAACACAAAAAGGCAAAATGGTTGTCTGAGGAGGCCTTACAATAAAGCCTTCTTATTTGTATAGGAAAAGGAGAGAAGTGAAGCAAAGGAAAAAGGAAAGATATACCCATTTGAATGCAGAGTTTTGAAGAAGATAAGAAAGATAAGAAAGCCTTTCTCAGTGATCAATGCAAAGAAATGGAGAAAAACAACAAAATGGGAAAGACTAGAGATCTCTTGAAGAAAATTAGAGATACCAAGGGAACATTTCATACAAAGATGGGCTCAATAAAGAACAGAAATGGTATGGCCCTAATAGAAGCAGACGATATTAAGAAGAGGTGGCAAGAAGACACAGAAGAACTATACCAAAAAAACCTTCAGGACCCAGATAACAACAATGGTGTGATCACTCACCTACAGCCAGACATCCTGGAGTGTGAAGTCTAGAGGGCCTTAGACAAACAAAGCTAGTAGAGGTGATGGAATTCCAGCTGAGCTATTTTCAAATCTTAAAAGATGCTGCTGTGAAAGTGCTATACTCAATATGCCAGCAAATTTGGAAAATTCTGCAGTGGCCACAGGACTGGAAAAAGTCAGTCTTCATTCCAATCCCAAAGAAAGACAACACCAAAGAATGTTCTAACTACTACACAATTGCACTCATCTCACATGCTAGCAAAGTAATGCTCAAAATTCTCCAAGGGAGGCTTCAACAGTATGTAAACTGAGAACTTTCTGATGTTCAAACTGATTTAGAAGAAAAACAGAAACCAAGATCAAATTGCCAACGTCTACTAGATCACAGAAAAAGCAAGAGTTGTAGAAAAACATCTACTTATGTTTCATTGACCATGCCAAAACCTTTGACTGTGTGGATCACAACAAACTGTGGAAAATTCTTCAAGAGATAAGAACACCAGACCATATTACCTGCCTTCTGAGAAATCTGTACACAGGTCAAGCAGCAACAGTTAGAACCGAACATTTAACAATGGACTGGATCCAAACTGGAAAAGGAGCACATCAAGGCTATATACTGTCATCCTGTATATTTAACTTATATGCAGACTGTATCATATGAAATGTCAGACTGGATGGATGATGCACAAGCTAGAATCAAGACTGCAGGAAGAAATGATAAATAACTTCAGATATGCAGAAGCCACCACCCTTATGGCACTAACTGACGATGAACTAAAGACACTCTTAATGAAAGGAAAAGACAAGAGTGAAAACACTGGCTTAAAACTCAACATTCAGAAACCTAAGATCATGGCATCTGGTCACATCATGGCAAACAGATGGGGAAACAGTGGAAACAGTGGCTGATTTTATTTGTCGGGCTCCAAAATCACTGCAGATGGTGACTGCAGCCATGAAATTAAAAGACGCTTACTCCTTGGAAGGAAAGTTGTGACGAACCTAGACAGCATATTAAACAGCAGAGACATTACTTTGCCAACAAAGGTCCATCTGGTTGAAGCTATGATTTCTCCAGTAATTGTGTATGAATGTGAGAGTTGGACTATAAAGAAAGCTGAGCGCCGAAGAATTGATGCTTTTGAAGTGTGATGTTGGAGAAGACTCTTGAGAGTCCCTTGGACTGCAAGGAGATCCAACCAGTCCATCCTAAAGGAGA
This sequence comes from Madoqua kirkii, assembly GCA_006408675.1. NCBI lineage: Eukaryota > Metazoa > Chordata > Mammalia > Artiodactyla > Bovidae > Madoqua > Madoqua kirkii. The sequence continues at coordinate 3,872 of SJYC01136135.1, forward strand.
TCAGTTCTGAATATCCATTGGAAGACTGACGCTGAAGTAGAAACTCCAATATTTTGGCTACCTGATTCGAAGAACTGCCTCATTGGAAAAGACCCAGATGCTGGGAAAGACTGAAGGCAGGAGGAGAAGGTGACGACACAGGATGAGATGGTCGAATGGCATCACTGACTCAATGCACATGAGTTTGAGCAAGTTCTGGGAGTTGGTGATGGACAGGGAAGCTAGATATGCTGCAGTCCATGGGGTTGCAAGAGTCGGACATGAATGAGCAACTGAACTGCACTGAACTGATAGTCCTACACAATCCACTGTTGGTACACACCCAGGGTAATGAAGAGTGAACTATAAAGTTATAGGTGAAGGGTTGGCAAGCCTAACCCCTAAATGTTCAGGGTCAACTATTCATCAACTTTCTAAAATGTATTCCTATGCTAGAACTCAGTATCCTCCCAGTGGATGAACAATGAAGTATTTACATAAATTATATAATACTTTAACACTAATCTTCATTAGAATTTCTAAAAAGAAAAGCTACCATTTCCAAAAATACTACAGAGAGAGCTAAGTGTGGGTTGGGAGACCAGGAATTTGAAGTAGGACTCATGCACAGAGCAGTGCTGTGATTCGCATTCAAGTATCTCAATACCAAGGAATAGACCAGCAGATACTAAGTTAGACTGACCTAGGGTTGGTGGCTAAACATGGTGAAATAAAAGAACACAAAAAGTGAGACAACGTGTTTACATAAGTTTGAGAGAAAATTAAGTGTACTCAAATGCACTAAGGGCAGTGAAATGCCAGATTTGGGAGCAGTGACACGTAGAGGTACAAAGGCTAGGAAAATTCTATATCCTCACAGAAAATGAGTCATAGATCTCATATATAGAACTGAGGGATGACAATTTACAGCACTGACATAATACAGAATTATTCAAAAAGAATTAAGTTAAACAAACTCTGAAAGGGGAAGATGGATGCTTTATACCAGTGAAATCATCCCTACCTTCTGGTTGGGAAACTGTAGACAGATCTTTACAAGTTACAAGAAAATTCATTTAAATGCCTTTAGCCTTCAAAAACACAAAAAGAAAATATTAAAATGTGCATTTTTCCTGCTTCTGTTTGATAAATAGGAAATATACAATTTTAAAAATGATTGCCCAAAGAGGGGAAATGTTAAAATTTTCTTGAAAAGGTATGTTAGGACAGCATCACCATTTCACAACATTTTACACTGTTTTTCAAATAATGCCTAGTATTATTACCTTGAACTGAAAGTACTAAGATATTCATAAAAATTTTTATTTCTTCAAAAACGTAAGGTATGTGATTTGAAATTACTTTAAAAGTAAAAAACTATATTCTAAAACAATGTTATTAAGAAATATTAATTATTCAGTAGATGCCTGCTGACTCAGTATAGAAGGGTGTGAAGCATATGTACAAAATCATGCTAGGACTGAATACGTCATTCTGAGAAGAGCAAGGAAAAAAAAAACAAATAGCATTAAGTAATATAGAATATTCACTTAAATATGAATGGAATTTTTACTAAAATACAGAGAATACATAGAAGAATTATACAAAAAAAATCTTTATAACCCAGATAACCAGAATGTGTGATCACTCACCTACAGCCAGACATTCTGGACTGCAAAGTCAAGTGGGCCTTAGGAAGCATCACTACAGACAAAGCTAGTGGAGGTGATGGAATTCTAGTTGAGCTGGAATTTAAAACGATGATGCTGTGAAAGTGCTGCACTCAATATGCTAGCAAATTTGGAAAACTCAGCAGTGGCCACGGGACTGGAAAAAGTCAGTTTTCATTCCAATCCCAAAGAAAGGCAATGACAAAGAATGCCCAAACTACCACACAATTGCAGTCATCTCACACACTAGCAAAGTAAGGCTCAAAATTCTTCAAGCAAGGTTTCAACAGTATGTGTGTGAATCAAGAACTTTCAGATGCTCAAGCTGGATTTAGAAAAGGCACAGGAACCAGAGATCAAATTGCCAACATCCGGTGGATCACAGAAAAAGGAAGAGAGTTCGAGAAAAACATCTAATTCTGCTTTATTGACTACAAAACCTTTGACTGTGTGGACCACAAGAAACTCTGGAAAATTCTTCAAGAGATGGGAATACCAGACCACTTTACATGCCTCATGAGAAATCTACATACAGTTAGACCAAACATGCAACAACTGAAGCTCCAATACTTTGGCTATCTGATGTGAAGAGCTGAGTCATTGGAAAAGACCCTGATGCTGGGAAAGACTGAAGGCAGAAGGAGACAACAGTGGGTAAGATGGTTGGATGGCATCAGTGACTTGATGGACATGAATTTGAGCAAGCACCAGGAGACGGTGATGAGCAAGGTAGCCTGGCGTGCTGGATTTGCAAAGAGTTGGACACAACTGAGTGAATGAACTGACTGATTGATTATAAATGTCCCATTTATCAGATAAGTTAAGGACTTAGAAATATAGGCAACTACTACTTAAAGAATTATAATTCTTCATTAAGTTAACTTTTAACAACCAGAATCCCAGGAGTCAACTCATACCAAATATTACCAATTAACAGACACCCAAAAAAGTCTATTATTCAGAGAAGTGGTTTCTAGGAAAAGTAGAAAAAATGGAATATTTGTTTCCAAATAATTTATTGCCCATTTCTAAGAAATAATTGGTACATGCTGAAAATTCTCTGAGAGCTAAGAAACACACCTTATTAAAAGATAAAATTAAACAAAAACCACAAACCAAAAAACACAAAACAAACAAAAAGATGTAATTAGTCTCCAGAAATTACAAGCACTGACACAGAACAGACACTCAAATTAAGCTTTTAAAGCCCTTCAGATAAAGCAGAAAAATGTTGTATGTAAAAACCTTCCATTTGGAAAGCGCATGCGAGTGCAAAGTCACATCAGTCGTGTCTCTCTCTTTGTGATGCTATGGACCATAGCTCACCAGGCTCCTCTGTCCATGGGATTCTCCAGGCAAGAATACTGGAGTAGGGTGCCATTACCTTCTTCAAGGGATCTTCCTTCCCGAATTTGTATCCCTAAGGTCTCCTGCATTGGCAGGTGGATTTTTTTTTACCACTAACACCACCTATGAAGCCCTTGGAAAGTAGTAGATTTCAGGTTTGTTTCATCTTTGAAAAATCTGGAGGTAACATAAAAAACATTAACAGATACACGTTCTCTCTTGTAAAACCCAATCTCTTTCATACATTTAGCTTTATGGCTAAACCTTCCAGTTCTATCAGAATGTAAGTTAAAATAAATATATGACCTTTGAAAATGGGGATGTTAGAAATCTAATCTGAAACATTCAGAAAGTGAAGGGAAACTGACTATCTTTGGAGTGGTGGTGGTGGATAAAACTTCAGATTATAATTTTTCCTTGCCAAACTGGAAAGTAACAATTGCTAATATATACATTTCATTGTGAATTATCTTTTCATCATGATCTGTTGCTTGAAAAGCAAACACTATGATTTAAAATGCAAGACAATCAGTAAAGTTACCCTCAACAATTTAGCATATCTCCATGACAATAAATACAACCTTATTTTCAAAATACCTCAAAATTACTCTATATGGTCTTCAAAAATATTAATCAAAGATTCTTACATTCACATAAGAATGACTGCATAAAACACACTTATACCTTATATTCACATTTATGCCTGATGGTCAACTGAAACATTAACCTGGTATATGTTTATTACATACTCAAAGAAAGCAAACAATATTTTTTAAAAAGACAAAGTAGTAAACAACAGTGAATATCAGCAATTACTTTAGCACTAACCAATGACTGTTAGTTAACAGACAAAGGAATTATACCCTTTTCATAAGTGCTTATTAAGGTCTGAAGAAGTACTAGGTGGAAATATTCTATATTGAAATTTTCAAAAGGTCAAAGCACAAGCTGGAATCAAGACTGCCACGAGAAATATCAACAATCTCTGATATGTAGATGACACCACCCTTATGGCAGAAAGTGAAGAGGAACTAAAAAGCCTCTTGATGAAAGTCAAAGAGGAGAGTGAAAAAGTTGGCTTAAAGCTCAACATTCAGAAAAAGAAGGTCATGGCATCTGGTCCCATCACTTCATGGGAAATAGACGGGGAAACAATGGAAACAGTGTCAGACTTTATTTTTTGGGCTCCAAAATCACTGCAGATGGTGACTGCAGCCATGAAATTAAAAGACGCTTACTCCTTGGAAGGAAAGTTATGACAAACCTAGATAGCGATTCAAAAGCAAGGACATTACTTTGCCAACAAAGGTCTGTCTAGCCAAGGCTATGGTTTTTCCAGTGGTCATGTATGGATGTTAGAGTTGGACTGTGAAGAAGGCTGAGCACCGAAGAATTGATGCTTTTGAACTGTGGTGTTGGAGAAGACTTTTGAGAGTCCCTTGGAATGTAAGGAGATCTAACCAGTCCATTCTAAAGGAGATCAGTCCTGGGTGTTCTTTGGAAGGACTGATGCTGAGGATGAAACTCCAATACTTTGGCCACCACATGCGAAGAGATGACTCATTGGAAAAGACTCTGATGCGGGGAAGGATTGGGGGCCGCAGGAGAAGGGGACAACAGAGGATAAGATGGCTGGATGGCATCACGGACTCGATGGACGTGAGTCTGAGTGGACTCCGGCAGTTGGTGATGGACAGGGAAGCCTGACGTGCTGCAATTCATGGGGTTGCAGAGTCAGAAACGACTGAGCGACTGAACTTAACTGAACTGAACAAGCCTAGTTATACCATTCAGCATGTTTGCTTTTTAAAATAAGTAACTACAATTAAGTTCCTGCTGTTACACTTCAGGAGACCTAGTCTCCACTTTCAGTTGTCTGTCAAGTCAATTCTCTTTACTATGATAGATGTACAAATTCCTAATGGAATTGTCTTGCCTCTCATCTTGATTAGGTTAATTCCAAAATCATTCCACCCACAATATCTTGAGGGAATGAAGAATTTGCCTTAATAAATTACCTTGTTATTCATGCAAAAAAAAAAAAAAAAAGACTTGGTTCTTGGAAGGAAAACAATGAAAAACTCAGAAGTCATTGTTAAGTTGCTAAGTTGTGTCCAACTCTTTTGCAACCCCATGGACTGTAGGCCACCATGCTCCTATGTCCATCGGATTTCCCAAGCACAGATAGTGGAGTGGATTGCCATTTCCTTCTCCAGGGAACCTTTGTGACCCAAGGGTCAAACCTGTGTCTCCTGCATTGCAAGTGGATTCTTTACCACTGACCCAGCAGAGAAGCCCCCGTGACAAGCCCAGCAGCATATTAAAAAGCAAAGATACCACTCTGTCACCAAAACCCATATAATCAAAGCTATGGTTTTTCTAGTATTCATGTATGGATGTGAGAGTTGGACCATACAGAAGGCTGAACACTGAACAATTCATGCTTTCAAACTGTGGTACTGGAGAAGACTTGACAGTCCCTGGGACAGCAAAGAGATCAAACCAGTCAATCCTAAAGTAAATCAACCGTGAATACTCATTGGAAGGACTGATGCTAAAACCTCAAAACTATGGCCACCTGATGCAAAGAAGCCACTCACTGAAAAAGACCCTGATGCTAGTAAAGACTGGAGGCACCAGAAGAAGCAGGTAGAGGAGGATGAGACAGTTAGATAGCATCATCAACTCAGTGGACATGACTTTGAGCAAACTCTAGGAGACAGTGGTGTACAGAAGAGCTTAGTGTGTGAAGTCCATGTGGTTGCAGAGTCATACACAACTTAGTAACTGAACACCACCTCCAATCCATTGCTTATACAGAAATCATCCAGATTTCTCACATTATATGCAATTTCAAATCACTGTTTCAGAATATCACAAACAACTAAACAGTATTTATAAATTATATATCTTGATCAAATTTTTTCATTAATAGTTTCACAATACTTAGAAAATATGGCTATATTTACATACAGATCTGTATAGATATAATAAGTATTTGTTGATGACGGCTTAGTTAAAACAAAAACACCTTTGTCTTTCCCCTGAAGCCAAACATAAGATAGAGAATTCTTCACTCTGAGGGAGGAAGCTTTAGTCTGTTTCTTATCTCTTAATATGAACTATAATATATATAATGTGAAATGTATATATTGTGAAAGGATTTAAAAATAAAACCAAATTGATATAAAAGTAATCTGTATGCTTTTGTAGAGATTCTAAAACTAGAAAAAGCTGCAATCTTTTTGTCACAAACAATCTTCACAATATATCTCACTATGAAATCTGAAATAAATGGCCCACAGGTTTAGACACAGTTCAGTTCAGTTCAGTCGCTCAGTCATGTCCAACTCTTTGTGACTCCATGAATCACAGCACGCCAGGCCTCCCTGTCCATCACCATCTCCCGGAGTTCACTCAGACTCACGTCCATCGAGTCCATGATGCCATCCAGTCATCTCATCCTCGGTCATCCCCTTCTCCTGCCACCACTCCCTCCCAGCATTAGAGTCTTTTCCAATGAGTCAACTCTTCTCATGAGGTGGCCAAAGTACTGGAGTTTCAGCTTTAGCATCATTCCTTCCAAAGAAATCCCAGGGCTGATCTCCTTCAGAATGAATTGGTTGGATCTCCTTGCAGTCCAAGGGACTCTCAAGAGTCTTCTCCAACACCACAGTTCAAAAGCATCAATTCTTCGGAACTCAGCTTTCTTTACAGTCCAACTCTCACATCCATACATGACCACAGGAAAAACCATAGCCTTGACTAGACGGACCTTAGTCAGCAAAGTAATGTCTCTGTTTTTGAATATGCTATCTAGGTTTGTCATAACTTTTCTTCCAAGGAGTAAGTGTCTTTTAATTTCATGGCTGCAGTCACCATCTGCAGTGATTTTGGAGCCCCCCAAAATAAACTCCAACACTGTTTCCACTGTTTACTCATCTATGTCCCATGAAGTAATGGGACCAGATGCCATGATCTTCGTTTTCTCAATGTTGAGTTAGACACAGATAATGTTAAATCAACTGTTTAATGAATCATGCTTAGTTTTAGAAGCCTATGCTAATGCTAAATCTAGGGATTTTTCTAAAATGTTCTATAACTTACATTACAAATTATTCCTCAAAACACAGGATTAATAATACCCAAAATATCACATAAGGAGTGCCACTTAAAATCAGTATTTGTAGATATTCAGTTCAGTCGCTCAGTCTTGTTCGACTCTTTGCAACCCCATGAATTGGAGCATGCCAGGCCTCCCTGTCCATCACCAACTCCCGGAGTCCTGTAACTTACGTCCATTGAGTTGGTGATGCCATCCAGTCATTTCATCCTCTGTCGTCCCCTTCTCCTCCTGCCCCCAATCCTTCCCAGCATCAGGGTCTTTTCCAATAAGTCAACTCCTCGCATGAGGTGGCCAAAGTACTGGAGTTAGCTTTAGCATCATTGCTTCCAAAGAACAACCAGGGCTGATCTCCTTTAGAATGGATTGGTTCGATATTATCTCATGGTAATTCCACAACAAGTATAAAGATACTAATTTTTTTTTTTTTTTTGGCCAGCTTCATGGCATTCAGGGTCTTAGTTGTTCAAGCAGAGATCAAAAATATGTCCCTTTCATTGGAAGGATGGAATCCTAACCCCTGGCCTCCCAGGAAATTCCCACAATTTTTATTCAAGGTCATTGTACTATTATTTTTCAATAAAGAATTTCATCCTGAGATATTCCAGCCACAGTCTATCACATTTTTTAGTGTAACATATGGGGATGACGAGGAAAACAGTCAGACTGCTCATGAGTCAAAGGTGAAAAGTGAAAGTTGTTTAGTCGTGTCCAGCTGTTTGTGACCCCATGGACTATACAGTTGGTGGAATTCTCCAGGCCAGAATACTGGAGTGGGCAGCCTTTTCCTTCTGAAAGGGATCTTTCCAACCCAGGGATCAAACCCATGCTGCAGGCAGATTCTTTAACAGCTGAGCCACAAAGGAAGCCCAAGAATACTGGAGTGGGTGGCCTATCCCTTCTCCAGCAGATCTTCCCAATCCAGGAATCGAACTGGAGTGTCCTCCATTGCTGGCTGATTCTTCACCAATTGAGCTATCAGAGGGAGAGTCAAAGGTAAAAGTATGCAAATATGATATAAAATATGCATTTGTCTACTTGCATCAAATTCTAGCCACTAGCACAATATTTTCTGGTTATATTATCTACCTATAAAAAAATGCCTCAGTTCAAACTACAAGTCTGCTACTTACTAACCATGAGAACCTGCACTTTTTCTATAAAGAGCTATTAACTCAAAAACTATCAAGGGTCCGCTATTTAACTGTACGTTCATGCTAATAAAGTATCTTCCCTGGTAGCTCAGAGGTTAAAGCATCTGCCTCCAATAGGGGAGACCCGAGTTCAATCCCTGGGTCAGGAAGATCCCCTGGAGAAGGAAATGGCAATCCACTCCAGTATTCTTGCCTGGAGAATCCCATGGACGGAGAAGCCTAGTAGGTTATAGTCCACAGGGTCGCAAAGAGTCGGACACGACTGAGCGACTTCACCTCACCTCACATGCTAATAAAGTAGTCAGCCAGTGTTTGCCTATTCATCTCTTTCTCCCTTTTTCTATATCCAAGCATGTGCATGCATGCACACTCACACACACACTACAACAGAAGGACATGAGACCTCTAGATCGAGGCAAGAATGGCAGCAAGAGAAACATCTTAGTGCTGCCTTTTTGAGCACCAGTTCTCAGAGGACAATGCAGTAAGTAAGGACAGGATGCTACTAGTGCCAGCGAAGTGCATCAGAGGACAGTAATTCCAAAATTTAGAAATCGATCTACATGCGGTAGCTGCTCCAAAGTGAAAGATTATTCATTACTATAGTAATACAGACAGCCCTTGACTTATGATGGCTTGGTCTACAATTTTTGAACATTATGATGGTGGGAAAGCTATACTAATGCCTGGCAGTCCAGTGATTAGACTCCACGCTTCAATCTCTGGTCAGGGAACAAAAATCCCACATATGGCCATGGGCAAAAAGAGAAAAAAACTACTATGAATTCTGAATTTTCTCCAGGCTAGCAATGTTATTCAGTCACTCAGTAATGTCCAACTCTTTGCAACCCCATTAACTGCAGCACACCAGGCTACCCTGCTCATCACCATCTCCCAGAGCTTGCTCAATCTCATGTCCATTGAGCCAGTGATGGCATCCAACCATCTGATCCCCTGTCATCCCCTTCTCTTTCCGCCTTCAGTGTTTCCCAGCATCAAGGTCTTTTCTAATGAGTTGGCGCCTCGCATCAGGTGGCCAAAATACTGGAGCTTCAGCTTCATTATCAGTCCTTCCAATGAACACCCAGGACTGATCTCCTTTAGGATAGACTGACTGGATCTCCTTGCAGTCCAAGGGACTCTCAAGAGTCTTCTCCAACACCACAGTTCAAAAGCATCAATTCTTTGGCTCTCAGCCTTCTTCACTGTCCAACTGTCACATCCATACATGACTACTGGAAAAACCATAGCTTTGACTAGATGGGCCTTTGTCAGTAAAGTAATGTTTCTGCTTTATAATATGCTGTCTAGGTTTGTCATTGCGTTTCTTCCAAGGAACAAGCATCTTTTGATTTCATGGCCGCCATCACTGTCTGCAGCGATTTTGGAGCCCAAGAAAATAAAGTTTGTCACTGTTTCCATTGTTTCCCCATCTATTTGCCATGAAGTGATGGAAGGAGATGCCATATCTTAGGTTTTCTGAATGCTGAGTTTTTAAGCCAGGTTTTTCACTCTCCTCTTTCACCTTCATCAAGAGGCTCTTTAATTTCTCTTTGTTTTCTGGCATAAGGGAAATGTCATCTGCATATCTGAGGTTACTGATATTTCTCCTGGAAATCTTGATTCCAGCTTCTAATTCATTCAGACCAGCATTTCTCAGTAAGTTGTATAATAACTCTCTCTTGATGCTGGGCAACTGCAAGTTGTAGTGAAGTTTTAGTTACTTACTGCAGTGTTGTGCTTGGACTTAAAAAAATGCATTACAAACGCATATCATAAACATAATCACAAAAAAATGGAAGCAGTGGATGAAAAGTGAGAAGCAATAACATACCCAGTAACTCAACTGCAAATAGATCTTGCTGAGTTTTTAAGCCAGGTTTTTCACTCTCCTCTTTCACCTTCATCAAGAGGCTCTTTAATTTCTCTTTGTTTTCTGGCATAAGGGAAATGTCATCTGCATATCTGAGGTTACTGATATTTCTCCTGGAAATCTTGATTCCAGCTTCTATTCATTCAGACCAGCATTTCTCAGTAAGTTGTATAATAACTCTCTCTTGATGCTGGGCAACTGCAAGTTGTAGTGAAGTTTTAGTTACTTACTGCAGTGTTGTGCTTGGACTTAAAAAAATGCATTACAAACGCATATCATAAACATAATCACAAAAAAATGGAAGCAGTGGATGAAAAGTGAGAAGCAATAACATACCCAGTAACTCAACTGCAAATAGATCTTTCCCGTCAATGTAACAGTTGCTTTTACTTAGATTAAAAAACAATATAAAAGAAAATGGAGCAATGTCATGAAATTCGGGAGCTATATGGACCACAGAAATCAAGTCTAAAAAGATTATTTAATTTATGATCATCTAGCTGATCCTATTCACAGCACCAGTTGTCTTGCTGTTCCCACTGTGCACACTGTTCACTGAAGCCAGGGTAGGTGAGGCAGGAGCTAAGAGGCTGGAAGAAGACTCGAGGAGACGTAGGAACTGCTGCTGTGCTTAGTCGCTCAGCAGTGTCCAACTGTTTGCGACCGCATGGACTATAGCCTACCAGGCTCCTCTGTCCATGGGAATTACTCAGGCATGAATACTGGAGTGGGTTGCGATATCCTCCTCCAGGAGATCTACCCAACCTAGGGATTGAACACAGCTCTATTACACTGCAGGAGGATTCCACACCATCTGAGCCACCACTGAAGCCCAAGAATACTGCAGTGGGTACCCTATCCCTTCCCCAGGGGATCTTCCCCAACCAGGAATCATACAAGGGTCTTCTGCACTGCAGGCAGATTCTGTACCAGCTGAGCTACCAGGGAAGCCCAGCAACTACAGACACATTTATTCTCACCTGGCTGGCACAGCAGCCATAACACAGCCTCTCTCTTGGCTGATGCAGCAGCTATAACATAACCATAACATAATTATAACGTAGCAAAAACATAGTCCCATATAACATAACTACGATGTAGCTCCAATGTAGCCCTGATGCAGCAGCAGCCAGGGCTTTCATGGTGAAGTTCGTGTAGGCTACGGCACAAGGCCCCCGTGACCAAGCGAGTACCTCGTGATATACATGTGCAGTGTTATAAATGATCTCAGCTGTTACACAGCTGTGCAAAGTCATTGTTTCCAGAATACGAGGCAAGAGGGCGTGAGAGTGGGGGATGCGACACAGACCGACCGGCACCATTTTGTTAATTTCCCCACAATAATATCTAATTAATTATGAAGTATTATTAAATTATTAAATAGTTGAATCATTTGCCCAAGATCACTCAGCTACTTGCTGGCAGAGCATGGAGTAGACTTTCTACTTTGTGAGTTCCCATCAGGCCTTTGACTGTTTCTATCATCCCAAGTATTTATAAAGTTCTCCGTAAGATTATACAAATACTGTTTTCAGCTCTAAATAGCCACAAAAGAGTTAAAGTTCATCATGTTTTTGATAAGATATGACATTCATTTATAAACAATAATTCTTTTCATACCTATTTTAGGACTCCATGGATAATTATCAAAGCATACTAAGGCTGAAGGAACTGTGTTATGGGGTATCTTTACTATTTATAAAGGAATTGTATTGAGGCCCAGAGATGCAATTTATCCAGCTAAAAAAAACTCACACAGGCAACTAGAATATTTCTGTGAGAGTCAATGAAGCTGTGCATGTGATCCATTTCAGGGCAGCATAGGATTTGCTGTATGGATAAGAATACAGAAATTACCAGCTTGCCTCTGGCAATAAACTTACTCCAGATGCTCAAGAGAATGATGAGTTCATTTTTTCCTATTCCCATATGAAACTTCTGCTTAACAGTGGTAATCAGTAGAAAAACTAAAAAAGCCAAAGGTTTATTTGCTTGCATTACAAGTCTCACACTAATTTGTTGAATACATATTTTGACCACTATTTTAAAGTGAGAGTTTTTTGAAAAATGAAAATCTTTTTAAATGTAGAATGATTAACAGTGTTTATAAAATCTTACTTCTCCATACATTTTTATGTATGTAATCTTGAAAAACTATTTTTTTAATCCGTAAGGAACTCTATACACAAAATTAGACATTTCAAAAACAAGATTGCTTCTTTAAAACATTATGAAACACTTTGATAATTTGTATTTAAGTGATTTTAGTGTTCTTACTTTTT
>SJYC01136136.1:0-18194 GCA_006408675.1 Madoqua kirkii
ATTCAATATAATAAAAATCCAGTGTTTAGGAAATCAGTATTTTTTAATTGATTTCATAACATGAAAATATGGGAAATGAATTTACAGCTAAAAAAATAACAGAACTTTCAAAATGCAATGAAACAATCTTATTAAATGTTTTGCCAAAGGCCTTAGTAAAAACAAGCTGAGTTTTATAGAAAAAGTAGAAAACAATCTGTGGGCTAGTATACTGATTCATGAAAATAAAATAATGAGACAAATCTCACATTTTCCTATCAATAATTCTGATACTTTTATATAAAAATATTTATGTTTGTCTAGGAGAATCCCATGGACAGAGGAGACTGGTAGGCTGCGGTCCATGGGGTCGCTAAGAGTCGGACATAACTGAGTGACTTCCCTTTCACTTTTCACTTTTATGCATTGGAGAAGGAAATGGCAACCCACTCCAGTGTTCTTGCCTGGTGAATCCCAGGGACAGGGGAGCCTGGTGGGCTGCTGTCTATGGGGTCACACAGAGTCAGATATGACTGAAGTGACTTAGCAGCAGCAGAAGAAACACACTTTACATCAAAAGCTACAAACAGATTGAATGCAAAAGGGTGGGAAGTGATGTGTCATGCAAATATCCAGAAGAGACCTGAAATGGCTACTGTAATGAAAAAACAGACATAAAAATTAATTACGTAACTTAGATAAGAAGAGCAATACAATGAATAGAATGACCACAAACTACTGAAACTGACTCAAGGATAAATCGTAATCTTTAGAAACCAATACAACCAGTTAAGTAATTAGTAATCAAAAACTTCCCACAAACGAAAGATCAGATGACTTCATCACTGAATTCTAACAAATATTTAAAGAAGAATTTAAAAATTCTCCACAGATTCTTCCAAAAAAACAGAAAAAGAAACAAACCCCAATTCATTTTATGGAGCAGTATTACCATGATACCAAACCACAGATAGAAATAAGGTAATTACAGACTAATACATCTTATGAAAATAATGTAAAAATCCTCAGTAAAATATTAGCAAAAACAAATCCAGCAATGTATAAAAATGAATTATATAATATAACCAATGAGATTTAATCCCAAGAATGCAAGATTGGCTTAACATCTCAAAATCAACTAATGTTATATATCATATCAACAGTATAGAAAACGAAACTCATATATTTATGACAACAAGAGCAGAAAAGACACCTGGCAAATCTAACACTGTTTTAAGTTAAACAGATTCAACAAACTAACAATAGATAGGAACTTCTTGAATATGATAAAGAACATTTAAGAAAAATACACAGTAAACATCATTGTGAATGACAGGATACTTTGGCCCTCAGACAAGGAACAACACAAGGATGTTTACTCTCATCACTTCTCTTCACCATTATACTAGATGCCTGCTTATTTAACTTATATGCAGAGTGCATCATTTGAAATCCCCGGCTGGATGAAACACAAGCTGGAATCAAGATTGCTGGGAGAAGTAGCAACAACCTCAGATATGCAGATGATACTACATTAATGGCAGATAGTGAAGAGGAACTAAAGAGCCTCTTGATGAAGGAGAAAGAAAAGAGTAAAAAAACTGGCTTAAAACTCAACATTCAAAAAACAAAGATGTGGCATCTGGTCCTATCACTTCATGGCAAACAGATGGGGAAAATGTGGAAACAGTGTCAGATTTCATTTTCTTGAGCTCCAAAATCAGTACGGATGGTGACTGTGGCCACAAAATTAAAAGATGCATGCACCTTCTAAGAATACTATTACAAACCTAGACAGTGTATGAAAAAGTAGAGACATTACTTTGTCGACAAAGGTCTGTACAGTCAAAGCTATGGTTTTTCCAGTAGTCATGTATGGATGTGAGAGCTGGACCATGAAGAAGGCTGAGTGCCGAACTGACGCTTTCAAACCGTGGTGCTGGAGAAGACCCCTCAGGGTCCCTTGGACAGCAAGGAGATCAAACCAGTCACTCTTATAGGAAATCAATCCTGAATATTCATTGGAAAGACTGACATTGAAGCTGAAGCTTTAATACTTTAGCCACCTGATGTGAACAGCTGACTCATTGGAAAAGACTGATGCTGGGAAAAACTGAGGGCAAGAGCAGAAGCGGGCAACAGAAGATGAGATGGTTGGATGACATCATTGATTCAAAGGACATGAGCAGACTGGGGTGCTGAAGTTCATGAGGTCACAAGAGTCAGACACAACTTAGTGACTAAACAACAAAGAGGCACTAGTCAAGGAAATTAGGCAAAAGAAACAAATAAACAAATGGGTTCCAAACTGGAAAGGAAGAAGTAAAAGTATTTGTATTGTGTTGACCAAAAAGTTTGTTTAGGTTTTTCTGTACAATCTTATGGAACATCTGAATGAACTTTTTGGCCAAACTAATAGATAACAGATTTAGTACATTCAAAACCATAGGGAATTCACTGAAAAATATAAGAACTTAGTTCAGAAATATTAGAAATGAGTTCAGAAAAGCTATGGGAAATAAGACCAATATTTAAATAATGAATTCTATGTGTATACACTTGCAATGAACAACTGAAAAATGAAATTTAAAAAGTAATTCAATTTACAATAACACCAAAATGAAAAAAGATGGACGTCTTTGGTGCTCCAGTTGTTAAGAATCTGCAGGCCAATGCAGGGAACACGTGTTTGATCTCTCTTCTGGGAAATTCCCACATGCTTGGGAGCAACTACGCCCATGAGGCCAATTAATGAACCTGTGCTCTAGATCCCTAGAGACACAACTACTAATCCCACAAGCAGCAACTACTCAAGCCCACGCACCTAGAGCCTGTGCTCCACAAGAGAAACTACCACAGTGAAAAGCCCAGGCACTGCAATGAAGAGCAGCCCCTACTTGTCCCAACTAGAGAAAGCTTGCACACAGTGATGAAGACCCAGCACAGCCAGAAACAAATTATTTTTTTAATAAAATATATTTGGAAATACTTTCTTTTAACGTGAAAAACTTCTGAAAAATATAAAACACTGTTGAAGGAATTTAAAGATCTAAATAAATGAAAAAACATCCCATTTTTTCAGAGTCAGAAGACTTCACAGTTTAATATGGCCAATAATACCCACAGTGATCCTAATCAGAGTCAAAGCTGTATTTTTTGTAGAAATGTGCAAGCTGACTCCAAAATTCATGTGGAAAACACATGAAGGAGAACCAGAGAGTGATAACTAAAGAGTATGCAGTTTCTTTTTGAAGTGATAAAAATGTACCAAAATTGACACTGGTGGTGGCCACACATATTTATGAATACAGGGAAAACCACGGAACTGTGCCCTTTAAATGATTAAAATAATTATATCTCAATAAAATTATTTTTTTAAGTAGCATGAGAACAAAGGTTTAAAAAGTTAAAGCACAGTTTTAAAGATACCAAAGAGTGGTAACATTTGTGCTAAGTGTATGTTTTACTGTTCTCTGAGTCTTTTAAAATCTGAAAACATCCATGTAGCAACAAAAACTACAATAGCACAAACTGAGCGTGCTAGTCTCGCATTGCATTTTTCATAAGTAAACAACTGTCAAACAATTTTCAATAAAATGACAGTCAAATAAATAAATATATAAAAATCCCCAAAATAGTTACTTGTATTATGTAAGGAGCTGCATGACATGGGGAACTATTAGGAGAGCTAACACATGGTGGATTTTCCAATAAGTAAGTCCAAACATATATAAAAGTCAGAAGAGGCCACAAATAGCAAAACAAAATCAGAGATAGCAAGAAGCAAAAATAATGATTTTAAAAATTATTTCAATGTGCACAATATAGTATGGCAAGTATTAAGAAATATTGGCAAAAGGATGATAAAAATTAAAATTTAAATGTTAGAAATTAGGACATTGCATCAAATATACTTGTGTTAGTATACTATAAAAGGGAAAAAAAAACTGTAAAGTAGAAAACTGTAACTTCGGAAATCACAAAGGTCATGTGTGCGCATGCCAAGTCACTTCAATCGTGTCCAACTCTTCGCAACCGTTTGGACTACAGCCCACCAGGCTTCTCTCTCCATGGGATTCTCCAGGCACGAATACTGGAGTGGGTTGCCATGGCCTCCTCCAGGGGTTCTCCTCAACCCACACCTCTTATGTTCCCTGCATTTCAGGCAGGTTCTTTACCACTAGTGCTACCTGGGAACTGTACCTTTGGATATCACAAAGGCCAGAGCACAAGAAAATGAGGACAAATGTTCACCGTTCAGGCCAGCCATAAAATTTTCCTTATTATAAATTTCTGACATAAAGGATAATGGTATATGTCTCATCAATAGTTTATTAAGAAATACTCTTATTGAAAGAAGGTTATACCATTTTTTAAAAAAGCATTTGAAAGACAGTGTCCAATGTTCTACATATCATACTAATCCTGGTATAATGAGCAAATGGACAATTAAATATTGATTAATAAATTGCTCTTATAAAAATCTGACAGTGCATTTTAATTTTTCAAAATTATGTACATACTTAAAAGTCATGATACATAGCATGTTATAAAAGTGATTAAAACAGTAAGAAAGCACATGAGTAGAAAAAAATTCTCCCACAGATAGTAAGTTCTTAGTTTTCCTCCACTGGCTGCCAGTTTTATATATTTTCTTCCATAATTTCCAGTGTTAGGTGTATTTATTTCTTGACGCTATTTTGATCCCCTGGTCTTTAATCTGTTGTATCTAGATATATACAATAAAACTATATATTCTAGACTTCCCAGAATAATCCATATTTCTACTCACTTTATCAAAACAAATGGTACATAGCCCCTCTTTTTCATAAAAGATGAAAATGCTTAGTTTTGAATAGTAATAGAATTCCCAAACTAGGAACCAGAATACATCTTCTGGTTCAAACAGTATTTTTAGAATGAAAAGTCACTAGGTGCAGAAATAAAAACTATCGTACTTGTCAAAGTGTCAAAAAGTATACGAGAATATAGGGAAATAACCAAGTTCTTCCTCATATAATATAAGCAGCGCAAAATTCTGACACATGATGAAACACTGAAAACATTTCCTTAGATAATTAACCATTATCAGATACCTTTTTCTTTTCACCATACCAAAAAACACTATTTTTTTCTGGTCAGTAGCTTTGAATCCTAAAATTATACTTAATAAATATAAATTGACAAATATTTTTTAATCATAGATAATTTATAGTAATAGAATATGTTAATATCAGCTCAAATAGTTTAAATTTCCTCATATGCAGGTGAAAAATGGTCCTTCAAAACAGAAGGGAATTTCATCAACTCGTTTAGAAATAACATTGAAATAAAAAGAAAGCAGACAAGACTTAGTGTTGACCTCTGGGTCCCTTCAATATAGAAGTATTATAAAGGAAGAGGAAGTTAGCATTGATATAGTAAAGAAATTTTCACTTTAATATATCACTTTTTCAGAAAAAGGGAAAGTCTGCAAAATCTGAAAAAGTGATTCATCTTCAGGTGAATAAAATGAACAGCAATTGATCTTACACTCAGGGAGTGATTCTTCTTCTACCAGTTATAATCTGTATTAAGTATCACTAGAATAGGTTGGGTGGTCTCATCTTTTCAGTAATTTATTAATATGTTTAAGATTTATGATGTACTCCAAAATTTTATACCAAATGACACTGTTGGTTGATTAACTTCCCCATGATTTGATCACTCTGTACATATGTAAAATGAATATGACTTGGCATAGAAGCATATATCTGAGTAGAAACAAAGATTTTGAAAGAAGAGTGTCAGAGTAAGAAAGACCTCCACAAGAAAGTCACATTTAAGGTGAGATTCAAGAAATGGGCACAAACAGGTCAAACAAACAAAAATAATGTTACAAGTAGGAAAGATTATAGATTTATATCAATGAGATGAGTGAACATCAAAGGTTTTAATTTACAACCTAAAATCCTGAAGAAATCATGAGTGTCTCTAACTGAGTCTATAAAGTAGATCATTTAAAAATGAAATTATTTTATTTATATTTGCAACCTTGAAATTCAGTCAAAAGGTTTAAAATAGACAAGGGAAACACTTGACAAAATTAAATTTCATACAAGTAGTTTCATAGTCTTTTAAGCCCTAGCTTAAAAAACACTTTAAATTATATATTATGTGATTATTCTGTAATGAAGAATCAGCTTACAAGATGCAAAAGAATGTCAACAAATAAAACATACTGAGTAACCAAATACTAATTTCAGATTCACAAGAAATTGCAAAAAATAGTATAGAAGGCTCCTACATTACCTTCTTCCAGTTTTCCTTAAAGATGATGTATTATTCAACCATAGCTCACTTTCAAATCCAGGAACTTGATATTGGTACAATCCTAAACTACAGATCCAATTCAGATTTCACCAAGTTTCACATGCATTCTTGTTTGTGTATGTGTACAGTTTATAAAATCTTAACAGTATACAGATTTGTGCAACTACTACCTCAATCAAGATACAGAACCGTTCCATCACCACCAAGACAGTTTTTTTGTGAAAATTCTATTTACACGATCTTTCACCTTCATCCCTAAACCTCTGACAGCCATTTTAATACATTTCAAAACCATATATATATTTTAAATCCAAGGATATTATATAATTGGAATCACATAAAATATAACCATTTGCAAGTGGCTTTTTACCTTCAGTGTGAGCCCCCCTTGAAATCCATGCAAATTGTTGTCTGAAGCAATATTTTATTCCTTTTTAAAGCTGAGTAGTATTCATCGTACAGATATATCACAATTTAGCCATTCATTTGATAAAAGCTATTTGGATTGCTTCCAGTTTGGGGCAATAACAAAGTGCTATCAATACAGTGTAGGAAGTCTTTGCAGGAACGTAAGTTTCATTTCTCTATGACAAATGCTCAGGAATGTGACTGCTGAGTCATGAAAATGTATGTTCAATTTTAAAAGAAACATCAAGCTGCTTCCAGAGTGGCTGTGCCATTCCATATTCCCACTCATACATTCCCAGCAATGTATGAGAGAGCCAGTTCTTCTGTATTCTCATCAGGATTTGTTACTGTCATCACTTAAAAATGTTAATTAAAGACGTGCAATGCTTCTCATGTTTTTAACTTGGACTCTTCTGATAGCTAAAGATAATGAAAATGTATTATACACTGATTTGCCATTTGAACATGATTTTAAGATGGAATAAACAATAATATTTCCAAGTGTGTAGTTAATAAGGTTTTTCACATAAGTAAACAGTATGACAAGGATAAATAAACAAAACTTAATGAAGCTTTATGAATAAAAAGTGGAGACAGACACTTAATACAGAAAGCGTAATCTACTTTATTCAGAAAATATCACTATAGGGATGATCTGATTGAGGTTATTTATTATGATAACCCAGAAAAAGGACTTAAAAGTCACAGAGCACGCACAAGACACAGATGCTATCAGTGTCCCTGCCGTGTTCTTTGAACCTAACGGTTTACTCTGGCTCAAGGCTTCTAAATGCTGCAAGCTTCCTCTCTACCCTAGAGGGATCTTCTCCTGAACTGGTGAAAGCTACTGTGCCCATGTGGGCACTAGGCAGGTGCACAGTCCTCTAAACCACACTCCACAATCAGTAACAGGAAATATACTTGCATTTTCCGTGAGTTAATTCTGAAAATGATATTAACACTGCTGCTGCTGCTAAGCCGCTTCAGTCATGTCTGACTCTGTGAGACCCCCTAGACAGCAGCCCACCAGGCTCCCCCGTCCCTGGGATTCTCCAGGCAAGAACACCAGAGTGGGTTGCCACTTCCTTCTCCAATGCATGAAAGTGAAAAGTGAAAGTGACATCGCTCCATCGTGTCCAACCCTCAGCGACCCCATGGACTGCAGTCTACCAGGCTCCTCCGTCCATGAGATTTTCCAGGCAAGAGTACTGGAGTGGGGTGCCACTGCCTTCTCCGATATCAACACTGATTATTCCTAAAATTTCCCCACAGGATAAAGCCCAGTATACTATTGTGACAGTAGGCTTAATGACTTTTTATTAGCTGCTCTGTCTTCCCTGAATCACCTCCTGCCACCCTTTCAAGAGACACCTACATGTCCAAAATTGGTGTTTTAAACTTCTCGTCCTAGGTTCTGCTGCTAAGGGAACCTATAAAAATTAAACCACCTATGAAAACAAAAACAGTCTCACTAAAAATAAAAATATTTTTTTAAAGTAGTGACAATTAGCAACATGTATTAAGTTTTCTCTTTTCTATTTAATTTTTCTACTTACTACTATTAACTATAGTTACTATTACAAAATTCTCTTCAACTGTAAGTTAACAACACTTTGGATATTGAGAACAATTTCTAGTATGTACATTAATCAAAATTCAATAGTGAAAATTTATAGATGTTTATGACTGTAAATGAGCTTCCCAATGGTTCAGCAGTTAAAAGAATCTGCCTGCAATGCAGGAGACGTGCGTTTGATCCCTAGGTAGGGAATACGCCCTGCAGTGGGGCATGGAAGTCCACTCCAGTATTCTTGCCAGGAGAATCCCACGGACAAAGGAGTCTGGCAGGCTACAGTTCACAAGGGTCACACAGAGTTGGACATGACCTAAGTGACTGAGCAAGCCTGCACATGGATATCAATGTGAAAAAATTTCAACCTGTGAAATGTAATAATTCCAACGTTTAGACTCAATTTAATATGATTATAGAGACCACAGAAAACAAATACATCAAGAGTTACTACAAAGCTACAGAAATCACCACAGCATATTGGAAACAGTAAGGCATAGATCCATGGGACAGAACATACAGTACAGAAAAACAACCACAGAATTGATTTTGAAAAAAGTACAAAGGCAATTACAATGATTTAAAACGATTTCAGAATGGATAATGGTTGAAACAAGTGGATACCTATATGTCAAAGTGAGGATTAAAAAGAAACACTGTTACATGTCTCATTCTACAAACACAAAAATTAACTCAAAATGGAATACAGACCTAAATACAACAAGTAAAACAATGAAATTTCTATTAGAAAATATAGAAGAATATAGTTCTGACCCTCAACTAGGGTCAAAAAATGAACATGATTTTTTTTTAAAGATCTGAATATTGCTCTTAAGAAGGTATACAGAAAGCAAATAATAATAATAATAATATGCTCAAAATCGTTAGGAAGTATAAATTAAAACAATGAGAAACTCCTTTACCCCTGTTACAGTGGATAAATAACAAAAGCCAATAATACCAAGTACTGGCAAGAATGTGAAGCCACCAAATCTCTTAATATACTGCTTTTGGGAATGTAAAATGATAACAGACACTTTGACAGTTTCTTATGAAGCATGTGATCCAGCAATTCCACTTCTAGTGAAATGAAAACATTTGCTAATAAAGAATATATACAGAAATGTTTATAGCAGTTTTATCAGGAATCATCAAAACTGGAAACAATCTAAGTATTCCTCCAATAGGGATAGATATACAAGCTGCAGTACATCAACATGATGGAATATTAGTCACAAAAGAAACTACTGATACTCAACAAAAGGTATGATAATCTCTGATATACTTACGCCAACTAAAGCAAAAAAAATTCAACAGTTATGGACTAAATGCAGCCATGAAATTAAAAAACTCTTGTTCCTTGGAAGAAAAGCTATGACAAAGCTAGACAGCATGTTAAAAAACAGACACATTACTTGGCCAACAAAGGTCCATCCAGTCAAAGGTATGGTTTTTCCAGTAGTCACGTATGGATGTAAGAGTTGGACCGCAAAGAAGGTTGAGGGCCAAAAAATTGATGCTTTTGAACTGCGGAGTTGGAGAAGACTTTTGAAAAGTCCCTAGAACAGCAAGGAGATCAAACCAGTCAATCTTAAAGGAAATCAGCCCTGAATATTCACTGGGAGGACTGATGCTAAAGCTGAAACTCCAATACTTTGCCATCTGATCAGAAGAACTGACTCACTGGAAAAGACCCTGATGCTGGGAAAGATTGAAGGTGGGAGGAGAAGGGGACGACAGAGGATGAGATGGTTGGATGGCATCACCAACTCAACGGACATGAGTGAGCAAGCTCCAGGAGTTGGTGATGGACAGGGAAGTCTGGCATGCTACAGTCCATGGGGTCACAAAGAGTCGGACATGACTGAGCAGCTGAACTGAACAGATGGACTAAATGATTCCATCTGTATGTGTCAGGAACTCAAGTGAGTTGAAGAAAGACGGGCTGTCAGATGTCAGCGTGGTTGATTAAGACAAGCCAAGGAATTACCTGGTGATCCAGTTGATTAAGAGGGCTTCCCTGGTGGCTCAGCAGTAAAGAATCTGCCTGCTTAGCAGAAGATGCAGGTTTGATCCTGAGGTCAGGAACGTCCCCTGGAGACGCAGATGGCAACCCATCCCAGTATTCTTGCCTAGGAAATCCCATGGACGAGGTCTGGCAGTTCCAGTCCATGGGGTCACAAAGATTCAGACACGATGCAGCAACTGAGCATGCATGCACACTAGTGGTTTGGATTCTGTCTTTCAAGGCTGAGAGCAAGGGTTTAATTCCTGGTTAGGAAACTAAGAACCTGCAAGCTGTGCACCAAAAAAAAAAAAGACAAAAAATCAAACTGAAACTAATTAAGTCTTTCATCACTTACAGTGATACTATAAGAAAGAGACCAATTTGCAGCAATATGGATGGACCTAGAGACTGTCATACTGAGTGAAGTAAGTCAGATAAAGACAAATATATGATACACAGAATCTGTAAGAACAAAAAAAGGTACAAATGAACTTATCTACAAAACAGAGATAGAGTTACAGATGTAGAGAATAAACTTATGGTTACCAGGGGGCAAAGGGGAGGAGGGATAAATTGGGGGATTAGGATTGACATATAAACACAAGTATATATAAAATAGATAACTAATAACGACCTACTGAGAACTCTCCTCAGTACTATATAATGACCAACATGGGAATGGGAATAGATTTTTTAAAAGTGTGGATAAATGCATATGTGTAACAAAATCACTTTGCTTTACACCTGAAACAATATTGTAAACAATTACACTCCAATAAAAATTTAAAAAAAAAGAGGTTCAATTGTAGAAAGTGTCAGCTCCCTACTGCTCCATGTTCCCCCCAAAGACCAGTACACTGATCAAAGATCAGCTGAATCTTAACCAGTGTGGGAGTTACTTCACTTCCACGGGAGTCTGCAAAAAAAAAAGGCTCCAGCAGTTTCAAGACCCTGGGTCTTGGAGTAAGATGGAAGGAGAGCCAGGTGTAGAAAAGTATTGAGTACTAAGTCACAGAACAGAAAGGTGTCTTCAAAGTTCTTTAACTTCCTTAATAAGAAGGTCTTCACATAGAAATCTAAGCCAGGTCTCAGTGAAAGCCCCAGTCAAGTTTCCAAACAAAGGCACTTGGCCTAGGAATACTGACACGTGTAAGAATGAGCATGGCTGGGCATGTGGGAGGGACGAGTCCTTGACTGCAACTCCCTTCAGAGACAGTTGACTGGCTTTGTACCAAATCAGGAGGAGGGAGGGCAGCTTTCCCACTTAAAGCCCACCATATAAAACCTTTCTGATCTCTACGACACCTTGAAAAAAATCACACATAGGTTTTCAGCCAGGAGCTGGCTCTGTCAATATGAAACACTGAAAATGGTTAAACTATAAGAACAGAAAACTATTGAGATATGAGATTTGATTTTATCATACTTTAAAAGCTAATTAAAAAAAAAAAAACTGGTACTAATTCATTGACCTAAGACATGAGAATTCTGAATCAAAGGGAAAGACTTTATTTTACTCAAGGCAAGGCATTCAAATATAGGCATATTTGCACTATTTTCCCTTGCTCCAAGTCCTACGGAGGTAATAGGATATGGTTCAGAGAGATGCTATATATGCTCTGGGTTTCTACTGGCAGGTGAGGAACATAAAGCTTGGGGACTCTACCAATTTTATAGCAAACAGTAACTAAGTCTGCTCTTTGTCTGGCAAGAGACAGTTACCTCATGTCTTAAGTCTACCAGCTGTATAAATAATACTGAGAAATGTCCCAGGAAAGAGAGCAATCAGAGCCTTATGGTCTTGGCACACCAACCAAGGAGGTCTATATCTGCCAACAAAAACAGAGTGCTGATTGCTAGGAGCTGAGGTGGGGGAAAGGTTCACTACAATAGAGCACAGGGGACATGTCGGTAAGGGAACTAAAATATATCTTGTACCCTGGTACTGGCTACATGACTGTGTCCATATGTCAGAACTGACACAATTGTACATTAAAAAGTCAATTTTATTGCATGTACTTTACACCTAATTTTTACACCTAAAATGTTCTAATGGTTAAAAATATTAAGGGAAAAGAAAAGGTAAATCTTTTTTTTTTTTAAAGAAAGATATCTAGCACCTTGTGGTAACATCCTCAGTGTCCTTTTCTCCACATGTCTTTTTTCCATTGCCAACTACTTACAATGTTTCCAGCATTCATTTAATTAATTAAAACTTTTAGATATATTTAAATCACCTCTTCAGACACATTAAATCAGAACTCATAGTTTATAAATCTCTTGTTGGTTTTTACAACAATTTCTGAGAAAGAAACAAGCTTAAATGCGTAAAATAAATTAAAAACAAATATAGTTCATGGCTGTCTTTCAGCTTTCTAAATTAAGATATCCAAAATACAATAACATTTAGCAAGCTTCCCTTCACCCTCCCTACCACCAATATTAACTGACAAATGGAATAAATTTTCAAAATCATTACACTGCCATTGTTCATGTTTTTCTTATTGACCAGTGATCTAAACATTCATTTTAGTTAAGGAGGTTTTTAATAGAACGTAACATCTGTTTTATGTTACATGTGAGACAGTAAACTTCTTCCTCTCTGACCGGATTATTAATGCTCATGCCTTCTATGGAGTTATTCTCTTCATCCACATCCCCACACTAGCTCTCTGAAGTGCAACATACCCCCTGATGTAATACATTTTCCTGCTAACTGTATAATACTGTAGATACCATAACTCTAATGCGACATACTGGTATTTTTTTTAAACCACAAATGCATTTCTTATTCTCAATCACAAATTTAAATTTCCTGTATATTCCCAGCCCACCAGGCATTTTCTGTTTAAAATTGCTGAATAAAAATAGATGAATTCAATTTTTTGACTTGTCATCTCATTTTTTATAGACCTCTCTCCAACTCTGAGAATGGAATAGTAAAGATATATTTCTTTTTATCCTTTTACTATTAAATCAACTTTAGCTTAAAACATTGTAAACGACTACTCCTGGAGAGTGACGTAAGTCCAAAACACATGTAAAATTACTTAATATAATGTTTGCATTAAATCCAAGACAAATACCTTTAATAAAGGCATTCTCATTTCTATAATTATGTTAACATGAATATATTTTTGCTTTTATTTCAAAAGCTCTCAAATTTGACATACATTCCTCATCTTATTTCTGAGGTTCACACCAAAATTTGAGACCATTCTAACATTTCACTGATTAAAATGAAAATAAAATATGCCAAATGGAGTTACTATATTTCTAAGACCTTCAGTTTTTCTTGTACAATATTTTGTTCTGTATGAATGAAATTCTGACAAAATTGAGACAAACCACATAACTACTACTGATTCTCAATTAGTTCTTTAGTTCATTTCCCTTGCCTAATTCTAAGATAACTACATGTGGTTTAAACCACTGGTATTTCTTGCTTTCTGCCAATACACAAACCTTCCTTTTTAGTGTGTTGAAAACACTTCCATGAATAATTATAATAGTCTCCAAAGAGACCAGATGGTAATAAACTCTAGAGCAGATTTGGAAACTAACCATAAATTTACCTTTTCATAGTCTCACCATCATAATATAGCTCTTTGTGCTATACCACTAAAAGAAAATACTGGTGATAGAAAAAATATGAGTATATTTTAAGTTTAAATAAAAAGATACACAGTAATGTTAAGATCATTCAAAACTACATATACCTCTCATTTTATATTGCTATCATCAACAGTTTTTAAGAGAGCATCAGCTTAATAGAGTATGATAAGGGCAGAAAAAAAAGAATGCTTCAATAAAAACAGGAAATATGAAAGAGGATTGGTGGCAAGAAGACTGTAGAAAACAAAAATAAAAGAACAATATCTGTCCAAAAGTTGTATTATCTTTTTATTTGCTATCATAAATAAGGTTTAGTTTATAGCATCTATTAATATAAGCACCTCAACATTTTAATTTTAAATGCAGCTAATATATTAGTTCTTTGTTGACAACAGTATTTACTTCATTCTATTGAGGTTTTACACAAAAGACACAATAAATGTATGCTTAGTCGCTCAGTCTTGTCTGACTCTCTAACGCCATGGACTGTAGTCCACCAGGCTCCTCAGTCATCATTCTCCAGGCAAGAATCCTGGAACGCATAGCCATTCCCTTCTCCAGGGGATATTCCTGACCCAGGGATGGAACCCATGACTCCAGCACTGCATGTGGGTTCTTAACAGTCTGAGCCACCAGGGAATTCCCTCAACAAAGGCAGCGCTAAATCATTTTTCCATTTTATCTATAAAATATGATACTACCGTTAGCAATAAAAGAGACAGATTGTACTAAGGAAACATGTACCTGTTTTCTTTAATGGAAGTTGTTTCAGCATCTCCAGAGAAGATCCTGTTTTTCCTTTGTTTTATTACTATGGGTCCAAATTATAGATTTTGTCACAATGAACCATCCTTGCATTCTCAGAATTAATCCTATTTCTCAGTTTGGTCACTGACAATTATTAATGTGGTACTAAATTTAAACTGAAATTTACTTCCAAATATTGTACTTGAGGCTTTTTTTCACAGTAGTTATAAACAGTATTAACCACTTCACTTCACTAAATTTAAACTGAAATTTATTTCCAAATATTGTACTTGAGGCTTTTTTTCACAATAGTTATAAATAGTATTAATCTATGCTTTTAGTTTATGTCTACTTATTTCTTTTTCTTTCTGCTTTCCTTGTTGGGCTATGGTATCAATGTGAGACAAGCTTGAAAGAAAAGAATCTATAAGGTTTTTTCCCCCTACACTACTCAAAATTTAATTATCTTCAAATAATCTACTCTTCACAAGGCTGGTATATTTTCTAAGCAAAATCATCTGGGATTTTCATGATTATGGAGAGGAAGCATGTTGATAATCTGTATTTCTCAAAATAGCATTATACCACACAGATTTTTCTCTTTTTAGGATGAGTTTTGGTGATTTATTTCTCTGAGAAAATAGTTTACTCCGTCCAAGTAATTCATGTCATCCAGAAAAATGGAAATGTAAACTTTCAATGAGGTCTTCTTTTTACACAGCATATTGATAAAGAAGATCGCAGTTATACTCTGAATGGTAAGGATGTACTAAAACAAACATGTTCATTCAGTTCTGATGGAAATAAAAATTGGTAAAATGTTTATGTGGACAAATTTGTTTATTTGTATAAAAATTTACCATGCCTATGCTCTTTCAGTCAGCAATTCTATTCCTAAAACTAAATTATAAAGACATACAAATGGAAAATAATATGTGTATTAAGGCACTCCTAAAGCATCTCTATAAACCATTTAAATGTCAAGAAGTAGTAATTAATCAAATTATAATACTATCACAGATTGGACCATTATAGCCATTAAAAAGAACTGGCCAGATTTATTTCATACTGATATGGAACAATCTCCAAGATACACTATTAAGAAAAAACTTCAAAATACCAAAACTGTGTATACAGTATAACACATGAAGAAAACACACATTGACAGATATGCACACAGCTGTACAAGAGTAACATATTTCTAGAAGGATACAGCAATGGCATCCCGCTCCAGTACTCTTGCCTGGAGAATCCCATGGACAGGGGAGCCTGGTGGGCTGCAGTCCATGGGTCGCTGGGAGTCGGACACAACGGAGCGACTTCACTTTCACTTTTCACTTTCCTGCATTGGAGAAGGAAATGGCAACCCACTCCAGTGTTCTTGCTTGGAAAATCCCAGGGACGGGGGAGCCTGGTGGGCTGCCGTCTATGAGGTCGCAGAGTCAGACACGACTGAAGCGACTTAGCAAAGAAATCTGTTACAGGAATCACATCTAATTAAATGAGCTGGGTGAGCAGAGTATGGGTACAGGAAGAAAACCTACTTTTCACTACATACTTTTTGACATTTAAAAATCTGGACTCTGTGACTCTCAGTTATCTGTTGCTACTAAACATAATGGCTTAAAATAAGAAACATAACCTTATGTAGTTTTTAATGAGTCAGGAATTTGGGAATAGCTTAGCAAACGAGTTGTGGCTCAGAATATTTCATTAGGTTATGGTGACTGGGGCTGGCTCCTGCATATGGCTAACATGTTGGTGCTCCTTGATGGCTGAAAATTTTAGTTCCCTCCCGTGTGGACCTCTCCACTGACTGATTACTTAATGACACACCAGTTGACTCTGTTACTATGGGCATCCAAAAGAAAATAACATGGGAGCAATAATACCTTTAAGGGCCTAGCCTCAGAAATAGCACATCACCAATGCCAAACATTCTATTCGTTAGAAACTAGTTACTAAGTTTGGCTCACATTTAAGAACAGGGAAATTAGACCCCACCTTTTAAATAGAAGAATGTCAAAGGACTTGAGAGCGATACTTTTAAAAACCAAAACATACATATTGCATTTTGGGAAATACAAATAGAAGAATATTAGAAAATTAAACAAAAAGATGCCTATAACTCTGTGTAAGACAAGCCTTATTTTTTGGCCCTGCCTCATGGCATTGTGGGAAATTAGTTCACTACTGCTGCTGCTGCTGCTGCTGCTGCTAAGTCGCTTCAAGTGTGTCCAACTCTGTGCGACCCCAGAGACAGCAGCCCACCAGGTTCCCCCATCCCTGAGATTCTTCAGGCAAGAACACAGGAGTGGGTTGCCATTCCTTCTCCAATTCATGAAAATGAAAAGTGAAAGTGAAGTCGCCCGTCGTGTCTGACTCTTCACGACCCTATGGACTACAGCCCACCAGGCTCCTCCATCCATGGGATTTTCCAGGCAAGAGTACTGGAGTGGGGTGCCAGTGCCTCCTCCTTTAGCTCACTGACTAGGGACTGAACCTGAGCCCTCAGCAGTGAAAGCACCAAGTCAGAACCGCTAGTGTGCCAGGGAATTTTTGACAAACTTTTATCATTTACCAAAAGAATGACAGAGAGAACTAGGATTTAAATTTTATGAAATAACACATATCTCAATCTCTATATTTGTATCTAAAATAAAAAACAACAATTGAATGTATAACTAAAGGACTATTTTGACAATGGCTCTGAACAGTGCCAATACGTCTGTGTGTACCACTTATTCACACAAATATGTTATGAAAACACTGACTAGGGACTGAACCTGAGCCCTCAGCAGTGAAAGCACCAAGTCAGAACCGCTAGTGTGCCAGGGAATTTTTGACAAACTTTTATCATTTACCAAAAGAATGACAGAGAGAACTAGGATTTAAATTTTATGAAATAACACATATCTCAATCTCTATATTTGTATCTAAAATAAAAAACAACAATTGAATGTATAACTAAAGGACTATTTTGACAATGGCTCTGAACAGTGCCAATACGTCTGTGTGTACCACTTATTCACACAAATATGTTATGAAAACACTGAAAAATTAAATCACATAATCTTTAATGATGATACTGAAGTTAAATAACATCTGTGAAATGATTTTATGTGCCAGCACCTTACTGAATAGTACATACTCTTCCTATATTTTACATTTCACGCTTACAAAGCCAAGTGTACAGTGTGCATTTTACAGTGAACAAATGAGCAAAGAGAGGCACAGGAAAAAGTAAAACCCAGTCAGTTGCATCCGACTCTTTGCGACCCTGTGGACTGTAGTCCGCCAGGCTCCTCTGTTCATGGAATTCACCAGCCAAGAACACTGGAGTGGGCTGCCACTTTCTTTTCCAAGGGATTTCCCCAACCCAGGGATAGAGCCCAGGTCTCCTGAATTGCAAGCAGATTTTTTTTTACTGTTTGAGCCACAGGGAAACCCTCTGTTCAGTTCAGTTAGGTTCAGTAGCTCAGTCGTGTCCGACTCTTTGTGACCCGATGAATCATAGCACGCCAGGCCTCCCTGTCCATCACCAACTCCAGGAGT